>BOPP01000182.1:703784-726378 GCA_017312745.1 Gryllus bimaculatus
GCCCACTGCGGTCGGTCGTAAAACGGAACTGCCAGCCTTCCGGCGCCGAATCTCCCACCCTCGACAGCGGTGGCCCGCACCAGGGACCGTTCGCCATCTGGCAGCTCGCGATGTGCTAGTTTTACACCACGCGGCGAGCTGGGATGCCCTTTTTGCAGTACTGTTTCGGAGAGCAAATATTAACGAAATAAAATACTCGAGGTACTGAAAATATGTTTTAATACAAAAATAAACCATCGTACTTAACACTCTCTAGTACGGTAGCAAGAAAGAACCGCGCTCAACTCTTATTCAAAAGGACTTCTCTCTGTTATTTTGCTGAAAGCGTGATCTAAACAATAAGAGCATGATTTAAAAGTTTGATTTATATCTTTCGCGCCATTTTCGACACTTCGGTTGGGCAACCTACAAATTCTTCAACAAACCGATCACTCGAGTAAACGAAAAACTGAATCTTTTTCCCATGAATCTTATAGGTAGTATGTACTTTTGCGATACGTATTTCTGATAGAACTGAAACTCCTTCGCAATGGGATATTAAAGCGCCTGCAATCTCCTACTCTCGTGTGTTACGACTTGCCATAAAGTTGTTCGCGAAGGAACTGGCAAAGCTTGACGTCTGCGGGGCTGCTGCGGATATTTTGTGACCTTCCCGTTTGCTCCGTGACGATTCAACCGACGTCCATGCGTAACACCACTGAATTTTAAACGGCTACGTTTTTTTGACGCACATACAACCTCGAATGGAGTTCACTGCACCTCGTTCGGGGAGAGTTCAAACGAATATCTGAAAGTTTTGGAAAGAAAATGCAAAAGTGAACAATAAAAGCAGCGGGCTTAATAATCTCTTTTGCAAATTGTGATTTTTTTGGTAAATTAAGAAGATATTTGCTTACATTTTTATAAATGTATTAATATCCAATCTTATATCGTGTGGACAATTACATACGCAATGAATATTATGGCAAACCATTCCCAAATAACAACTTCAACATAGACACAATATTCTCTTGCTTCTGAGCAGATATCTCCCCAATAATAACATTTCACCATCTTTAATTACGAGTAGATTAGATTATCAACAATTTCAAGTAAGTTAACGGCGTGAGTAGTAGAGAATGAAAACAATATTATTAGATAAATTTGGTAAGGTTTCGCCACAAATTAATATCTGTCAATGTATTACACAACTTACATTCACGATTATTGAATATTAGGCTTCAGGATAGAAATAAATACTTATTAAACGCATGCACGATTCTTAATTATTCACGTTGAGTTCCATTCTGGATAGTAAATTATTCAGGATAGTTTGGTGATATAGTACACGTGAATATATGGGTGCTCAGCAATGCCCGTTGCTTTGCGACCTCCATATTTTGTTTACATGCCTTACTTGTTTCTTGTTTATCTTAATTATGTAAGCATTATTAGATTATTACACATTCATTCATTTAAACTTCAACACTTATTTTACTGGAACTTTGCTAGCAATTCAAAATAATAGTTTATATTTTTTTGGTTTCAAAAAGTACTGAAATAAACAAAATAGTATGTTCCCAATGGTTACATCCGTATAATATTATTGTTGACTGTTCAGAGAATATTTTTTCCGACAAGATTAAACTTTCATTTTCTTTCCAAGTTCTTCTCTGTGGTTAATTTTGAGCATGATAATTTAAAATTGTCAACGAAGCAGTCATCAACATGGTTTTGGTGAGTTATGTGGAATACACAAATTGATCATTTGTTACATGGAATGTGAGGTCTTTGCTTCTTCAATTTATTTTCTCTTTAGTATCGATGTTATTGCTTGTAAGCCATTTAAATGGATGCACGTTTTGAACCTTGCCGTAAGACAAGTAAAACACGTGTTTGGATCTGTTTTTCATTACAGATATAAAGATGAATTTATATTGCCTATAAATTACAAATATCAGACCTTATTGCTATTTATGACCTCGACTTAGAATTATTTAATATTATGAGTAGTAAATCATTAAAGTCCTAATATGCTATGCGTTAGTGGCTCTTTGATGCAAGTGTAAACAGAATTGCTCAAATTAAATACATTAAATACAAATTAAATCCAAATTAAATTGTCTTAACTAAATAAAAACTAATTAAATTATAAAATTATTAAATTGAAAAATCTACACATTACTTTTTTTGTTTTTTTTTGCATATCTTAATAATTTGAAAGCAAAAATATGTTATCTAACATAAATGAATAATCCAGAACAATAAGCTTCGGTAACAAATTAATATAGACAAGTTTTGAATATTAAGTTAACAACAATAATAGTACCCTAATAAATATTTTTATAACCCACAACATGTGTAAACTGCAATATTCATTTTAGGCATGTTTGATTTCTTGACCGCGTTGATAAATAATATGGAAATTTTCTTGAACTTCTTTCTTTACTCAAAAAAAGTCCCCAACTATTTATTTTAGGTTTATGCTCACTCACTTCATTATTTGGAAGTAGTTAGAGAAAGATATTAATATTCAAAGAACTCAAGAATGAAAACAGTTTTAGGAATCATATTAAATTATTTTTTCAGAACTCGTTCATAGAAAATAGTACTTGCCTTCATTATTTTTATTGGAAAGTGTTACTTTGCAGTACGCGCAGGGCAATGTCGAAGTAAACTTGCCACAAAGAAGTCACTGTCGTAAAACAAGTGGGCACTGCAAAGTGTGACGTAGTGATGATAGTAAGGATAAAGATACAGAGTTACTATAGTATATAAATTTGTTTGCAGTGCTTCAATATACATTACGTTCAACTCCTATGGAGCACTTCGACACCAGAGAACCCTGCATGTGAGAACATTTGCACAGCCCCTGCTCTCTTGTCCCATGGCGAAAACCACACCACAAAGCCGCGACTTGCGATTACACCTACATGAGATTTCATACACACACTATGTGATCAAAAGTATTCGAACACGTCCAAAGAGGTGTTATGATGTGGTCGTGTTGTTCATGGAGACGGCTTGCACACCTTGTTGTTTATTGTGGCACTATCACGGCACAGGGGTACGTTGATGTTTTAAACACCTTCTTTCTGCCGACTGTTGAAGAGCAATTTGGGGATGGCGATTGCACCTTTCAACACGATTGAGTTGTTCACACTGTTCGGTCTACGACAATAAAATTCCTGTAATGAACAGAGTCCTGACAGAATCCTGACTTGGATCCTATCGAACACGTTGAAACAACTTGATCGTTTTGGAACGCCGACTTGCTGCCAAGCCTCACCGACCTACATCGATACCTCTCCTCAGTGCAGCACTCTGAGAAGAATGGGCTGCCATTTCTCAAGAAACCTTCCAGCACCTGATTGAAAATATGCCTGCGAGAGTGGAAGCTGTCATCAAGGTTAAAGGTTAAGTTAAAGGTGGGTCAACACCCTATTGAATTCCAGAATTACCGACGAATGGCGCCATGGGAACTCGGAAGTCATTTTCAGCTACGTGTTTCGATACTTTTGACCACATACTGTATCTACACCGAGATTCGTCTCAAACCCGAATATCCCTTTCAGTTTCCTCCTCTGGCCCATATCGCAGGGAATCGCGTGACAGTGCCTCCCACGCCGGAACCTCGCGGACCGCCTCATCTCGTCACGGCGTTTTGGGGCCGGGTGCATAATGGGGCCCGCCGGCCAGCTGCATTCCATCACACATCAGCCTCCACGCGCAATCTGACACTCGCGTTCCAAGAACACTCCCTCGGCCCGCTCCCTCCAAAGAGTTCCAGGAGATCTGCTTGCCGCCAGCCTGGCGCAAGTAGACAAACCGCTACCCGTCACCGGCCGCACGCCTTGCGCGTGTCCGCCCGAGCAAAGTATTACGACGTTTCAAAAGTAAGCAAAACTCTCGGGCGGTGGGAAATGAATCAATACATATGTCGATATTATTTTCAGAATGATCTTCAGAGTTTAAACGTTTCTATAAATTTGTAATAAAAATAATGTAACTCGTACGAAAGTTTCTTTGGCGTACTCATTTCAGGATTCAGGGCTCACATTACGAAAGCTTCTTCCGCTACTGATTTATGCCACCGCAAATAGCCATTTCGTCTAGTGGATAAATAATAGCGTGGATAAATAATAGCTCTGTTCACTATAACGAACAGATCGTGTATGCTTCTGGAGATAATCTCGGGGATATAAGTTGCGTGAAGGAATGAAAAACCAACTTATTTAGGTTTGACCTTTCAGAATTTACCATGAAATTTCATTAGTTGGCAACAGGCATATTTGATTAGGATTACAGTATTTCAAATACTTAAAAGTTTGATCAAAAATAAGAAAGGATCTACCTGGGTAGGTTTGAAGAATATGTCCCCAAACGAAATGAATTAATCATTTTGTACAATAATTCTGGTATAAAATAAAAAATAAGCTAGGATGCAACACCACAAACCAACCACTTGAATGTAATGTTGAAACAGTCATAGGTGACCTATTGTGCTTTTGTTTTCTGAGCATGCCGAAGTCCGAGTGTTGGTACGTTGATATATGGGTCGCTCGGCTCGAGCACGTGCCCGGCGGGGAGCCAAGCGGAGGCAATTTGATTCTCATATCGAGTGTTGTTTGCTGAACAAGTAGGTTTTGACAGTATATTATTTAACGACTCCTAAACACACCTGTACCAATTCTTAAGTACAGATCTTTCCTTGGTACTTTTTTTACTTGTATCACCACTAAACATTTTGAAAAAATAACATAATTAAAACAAACTTATTCGAAATTGTTTTAACAATATTTTGTTTAAATTTTTATTTGGAACCAAAATTGAAACAATGAAAAATTTACCAAAGTCTTCTCTAGTAGCTAGTATGTTTATCGATAGAATTTTTTAAATTTACAAATGGTGGTATATTTATTGCCTTTTATTTAAAATATTCGAGCCTGATAAAAAAAATTAAAATGTAATAACGTTTAACTTGCGCAAGAGTGATGGTAGAGTTTTAAAATTGAAAAGAAGTGATTAGATGTCAGAAGAGACAATTTTTCTTCGTAACAATTTTTACTATCTTACCCGGCGCAGCACTGCTACGGAAAACGTCCCACGCCCTGCCTCAAACAGACGAGTTGGGTCTGCCAGACATTGAGATGGTTTATGATGAGAAAAGGGGTAGTTGAAGGCGAGAATAAAGCTCTGAAGGGAAAGGGCGAAATGGTGAAGGCTGTGCACAAGTTGACGATCACCGACAATTAAGCAGCCCGCGAGAGATCATTGGGATGTTGACATAGACGTGCAAAAAACGACTTCAGGCTTGCGACAAATAAATGAAGCTTTGACTACACACGTATTAAAAATGCTTCTTTATTGATTTTTGAACTGCAGCAGTAAAATATATTGTTTTTCACACGAAAAAACGTTTGACTGTTTGACAGAAAACAATAAACATTTACTGAGTCAATGATAAAATGATTAATTGATACGGACAGCCATAACAACAATTAATAAGCAATTTTTTTATTGCCAATGTCGACACAAGTAGAAGGGTGATCTAAAATTGTGACACTAAGGAGAGGCATTCACCATGTTAATTATGATACCTTATTACTGTTACACCCGCACTATCGAGAACTGCAGTAAACTGGAACAAATTTGTAGTTGTTAGAGAGTGCTACATACGACCAAACAACATGGAGAGAGAGTAGAAAATATAAAAAATTGGGTAATAAAAAATAGGTTTTGGTAGGAAATGGCAATATGTCGGCAAAGAGGGAAACATTATTTGGGTCTAGCAGGAAGAAAGTAGTTCTCGATGACTTGGCAAACGTAAATCCAAACTCTGCAACGCGAGTTATTGATAAAGAGGGTTTGGGTTGGGAACAATTATACAGATGTTCGTTTTTGTTTATATCTCATCAGTAGTTTACGTGTGCACATGGATATCATTCTTTCAATACTCTGCATAATATCAAAACAATGTTTTGGATTTTAATCTAATGCATTGTTAATTAAAATATATAATACGTTCATTCCAAGTTCAGGCTAAAATCAGTTATGAGAAAATTTGCCTCAGTCTCTCACATCGTAGAAGGTTTTCATCAGGCTATCTAAAAGCGCGAAAGGTATCTAAGCAAAAAAATAGTATAGCATAGTTATTGCGTTTAATTTGGTTTCATTTACGGTGAAAATGATTATTTTATTCTATATTCTTAAAAAAAATGATGCGAGCCAGATCAAGTCTGACTATATTGCGTACCACCTTAAAGTGCAAACATCTAAAGAGACGAGTCAATTATTTTTTCTCTTTTCAATCTAGAGAAGCGTTCTTTAAAAATAGCGCAAATATCCAAGCACTGTTATTTTTATTCAATACTTCTTTACTTGGTTTGACGTCCCTTCAAAGGTTATTGATGGCATTAAGGGCCCTGGGTCATAATGTTCTGAAAAGATGATATAAGCAACGAAAGGGTGAATGGTGTTGCAGAAATAGTTAAATGAGACGTAGGGAGTCAGTAAAAATCTGCCAAAACCTCATATTGTCCAGCACAAATTTGGAAAGGCTTAATCAGGGAATGTACTGGAGCCTCACCGTTGGAACGCGTATGCGCTAATCCTATGACCCCCAGACCTACTTATTTAATACTTACTGCAATGTCCTTTAGATATAATATAATGTCGATATGTACGTATATTGTTAATAAATTAGCATTTCCAGAAGTGTTATTCGACAAAACCAGTTTCTTTGACCTGCGAAAACACCGCGAGTCTATTATTTTGGAGTTGGTGAATTATCTGTTGATTGATTAGTTATTTTGTGTTCACGGGCAACTCAGCTTGTATTGTTGTTAGTTTCGTACGTGTGGGACATAATATAACACGTTGTGCGTGTTTTATCACGTTCGCTTGCGGGGTAACCCTCTCCAGGTATCTCTTGTCAGTGCAGCACAGCTCCAGCGCTTTACGTTTCCGAGTAGAGTCCCAACGTGGGTGGAGGTGTAGTTCGATTAAATGCAAGAGTGTGTGCGTATGTGTGTGTACATAAGAAGAGAGGAAACAGTTGAGGATGGAAAGTTTGCTCGCAGTGTGAGAACCGTTTGTTAGGATACTCCTGGTATACCGGAAAAATAACCCAAAACTATCGAGTAGAACAGTCAGCAGTTAGAAATCTCCTCCAATCAGCTGCCTTTCTATTTAGCTGGCCGAAAATCCGGCACCGACAGCACACGAATCCTAGGACTTCCCATTTAGAGACACTTCAGGAGCAACGCATATTGCCCTGAGGTATGTCTGCCGTTTACGACCGGTTGAACAGCGTGCTACCCACTCGTGCGAACCACATGGTCGCGGGGCGCAGGGGGGAGGCGGTTAGTCCAGGCGTCCTCGGCCTCCGTTACACCTCCATTCAAGGATGCGTGTATATCACAGGAAATAACGGGCTAATATTGGTGTTTAGGGGTTCTAAGGTCATTGAGATTTAAGCAAGTTGATATTACGAATATATGATAGCTGTAATGAGGAGATAAACGATGTATAAACGGTGGAATGAGACATGACAGGGACATCTAGAAAGCATGCCGAATGCTCGCTTTGTACACCACACATTCTCATGGATGCAGTCTCGGTCCTAGTGATGGAAGGCGAATATCCTATCAATGACGTCACGAGACCTCACTAATGTGCTGAAAGATCTATCTCGTGCTCATTCTTTTACGGAAATTACAAACAGACAAAAAACAACGCAGAATAGGACAACAAGAATAACAACAAACTAGTGAGAATGTGATAAGTTATATATTTTTATCATACCTCTCGATTCAACTCTGTGTACATAATGCACATGCAGTAGAGAAGGGCTTACCTCATCAACGCAATACCGTGGAATTCCCTTTGCATTTTCGTCGTATCGCGCATGTACATGCCTTGGTCAAATGCAAAATACGTACTCCCACTGCATTCGGAGTCTTCCCACAACGCGGTTTTGGCTACAATGAAATACGAGTATCTCCTTCGTTCGGCGTTAAAAAACGAGAAAGAAAAACAGAAAAATACTCGTTTGCAACCAATATATTATTGTATTCTGTGTGCAGACTATTAGTAATAATATCTTTATACCTATCCAGTTCCTGTCATTAATTGTATTTTTTAAACACACATGCAACTCATCGACAATAGAAGAGGTAACCTCGTCCTCTAACCTTTATGTGATACTTGCATATTCTATTGTAATTCTATTATTGCGAACATATTGTAATTGATGACCTAATAAAACTGTCTTTTATTTTCATATTCATCATTCCAAGACGTCTGCCAACGATATTAAGGTTTTCTAGTTATTGCTTCATGTAATCAAAGCTCAAACTTCTCGACATTTCTTTTATTGCGCAATGCATTGTCCATAATCAGGACTCCTGCAGACATTGGACTATCGTAAACCGCAGCGAGCGGCTCTGATCGTGGCGTGTCAAGGCGACTCCGTCGGCGCCAGATTCGGAGGAGGAAATTCCGCCAGTGGCCGGGAGGACTCGGGGGCGAGGGCGAGGGCGAGGGCGAGGGCGGAGGGAGGGCCGAGGCCGGGCAGCAGGCAGCTCCGCCGCTGGGAGCAGCGTCGCGGCTGACAGTTCCGCGGATGCCGCAGGTGCTACAGCGGTCGGCGAAGGCGGCTGTGCCGGGAGATCCACAGGAGCTGAAGGAGCCAGGAATCTGTTGCCACTGAACGAACGCTGACTTCAACGTGTCACTTAAGGTTCGTATAACGTTTATTAAACTTTTATCGTTGTGGAACGCTTTCAGTTTGAGGGATCTATGTAACTTTGGTTATCTATGAGCTAAAAGAGACGTTCGTATGCATATAATGATATTAAGCTAAAATTAAGGCTTAGAACGGGTTTTATTTGTGAAGGTGCGCATTACTTCGAAGTTCTGTGATATTGGAAGCATCTGCATGTAAGAAAAGGAATCGCAGTAAGCCCATGAAAATGGTAAATTACCTATTACAACATATAGCGGGAATCAAATGAATAGCAAAACAAATGAGGAGCAAATGAATAACAAATTCAGCTCTAAATGACATAATTTACAGCTAAATCAAGATTATTGACATTTAACAAAAACAGAGAGAGGGGGAAGGAGGGCAGAGAGAAGAGAAAGAGAGAGATAGAGACACTATCTCTCTGTATGTACCAAGTGATTTGAAAAACAGACAATAAATAACTATGATAGTCACCTCCTACATTATGGCATACTTTAGTTACAGGAATGTTGCAATTGATGTTTTATGCAATTTCCTTTCACTTATTTTCTTCAAGCTCCAATAATGGCTGTTGGGAAGAAAATTAAATTGTGTCAACTTGGGGTTCCCCATGATCTATTCTGCTTGAACTTTCGTTCCTGGTTTTCCGCCATTAGTGAATGTACAGCGAACGGGGTTGCGGTCTACTTTTTTCTCAAAATAATTTCCGCAATCAAATGAATACTAATTTTAACGTCGGCTGAACCCTAATGTTAAAGACACCTGCATTGGTTGTCCGAATTTGCGGCGACAAGAGATTTTTGTTTCCTTTCTTTCTTATAATACTTTCGAGACATTTGCTAATTTTTCGAATCATTTGCTCCTCCTCTTTTGTTTTGCTATTCATTTGGCTTCCTCCATATCTTGTAATAGGACATTTACCATTTTCATGTGCTTACCGCGACTCCTTGCATGAAAATACTTCCAATATCACAGAACTTGGAAGTAATGCGCACCTTCACAAATAAAATTCGTTCTAAGCCTTAACAAAGTACCAGCTCTAACTTTACGGCCTAGCGAATAAATGAGTATTATAGTTTTAAGAGAAAGGAATGATTTTTGGTGGACATCCAGAACTTTCACTAACATTATAAATATTATGTTTTCCTTTGCCAGCGGTATTTCTAAGCAAATAACGTTTTAGTTCTGTTTTGAACTCTTGTTTCATTGTTTGTTTGTTTGTTTGTTTGTTTGTTTGTTTTTGCCAAAATCTCATTTCACGCAATTCTCAAGACTTGGGTCGGGAACATAAGAAATTTTGTTATAATGGTTCATTTCTGCAAAAAATAGCTCATCATTAAAGGAAACTGCATATTCCAAGGAGAGTGCTCATTTGTATTCCCCTACTAACGCTTTTGAACAACACTCTTATAATTGTAAATCAAGCTTTGATAGGCGCTGTACGTTCCAAACCAGGAACTGCCCGCATGCAACGTTCTAAGCAACGACATGCAAGCATGCGCGCCGTGACAGTGTCGAGTTGCTCAACTGAAGGTGAAGGTCTGAACTACAAAACAACCTAGCTTCGCATCGCCGTCGCCGCCCCCCTTCCCCAGCTCTTAAAAAACGCCCTCGACACCACTCTCTCGCGTAACTTCGCTTCATCCCGTCCCTACTCGTCCCAGACGCTCCTGTCCCTCCAGCCCAATCGCTCCTACCCAATCGGTCCTATCTCGTCCTGCTCCGCCAAATCTAATCGCTTTGCGCTCCATCTAGCTTCTGCCCGTTCCATCTAGTTCCTCGCAGCTCTACCTAGTACTGCTTCGCTAAATTTACATCCGCTCCGCTCTATCTAGTCCCTCTCAGCTCTACCTAGTACTGCTTCGCTGTATTTACAACCACTCCGCTCTATCTAGTCCCACTCAGCTTTATCTAGATCTGCTCCGCTCTAGATAGACCAGACCAGCTCCGCTCTATCTAATCCCGATCCCATATATCTAGTCCCACTGCGATCTATCTAGTCCCGCTGCGCTCTATTTAGACTCCTTTCGCTCTATCTAGACCCACTCTAATATATCTAGTCCCACTTCGCTCAATCTAGTCCCGCTCCGCTCCATTCAGAACACATTCGCTCCGGTCAGACTCGGCCTATTAGGCCTAATCCCAAACGTATCGTCTCTACCTTCCACAATCCTGTGATGTCCAAACCCATTCCACTCCATTCTATAACATTCGATCCCGTCCCACCGGGAAAGATGGCTCAGGACACCAACTGATGTCACTGCAATCCCTCTGACAGGGAGTTCCTAAGTTTGAGTCCCGACGGTGCCAGGATTTCCGACACTAACATGTTAGCTAGTCACGGTATTCAGTCTCAGAATTCTAGCGGTCGGCTGCTCTGATCTGTAGGTTTCCGTGGCTTCTCTGATCATCACCAGGCGAATGTCGGAGCAGTACCGCATCAAACGGGCCACGGGCCCGCGCGATTTTTCCTTCCTCTTCCTTGTTCTATCTTCTCTGCTTACATACACACACTGACACTAACACGCACTACACAAGCACACATGCCGGGAGACCGGTCGGGACCGCTTAGAGCTTGTCTCGGCTGGGGCGGTGCCCCGCTGGTGGGAGATACCTGGTTGGGGAAAACCACGCTGGCTTCACGGTAGGTCGGCGCCGGATCTCGTCATCCGGCTAGAAAGACCAACACCACATCCCGAGGAAGAACACGCACCACACGTACGGGACTAACGCACCTGTTTGTTGACGTGCCCGGGATCAGTGAAACCAAAAAACCTTGATCCCATCCCTCCCCGCTCCGCTCCATTGCGGCGGCAGCCGTCGCCTGCCTTCCCGTCCCCCGGCAGGCAGGCGCTCGCTGTCGCAACGCCCCCCCCCCCCGTGCACCCACCGCGCTCTTGCGTTTGCGTTTGCGCGCAAGCGCTCTGCCACCGGCGGCCGGATCTAAAGATGCACCTGCACGTGCAGCGCCACTCAAGCACCCACCTATCCTCATTACTAAATACCTTCGTCTGGATGTAAGGCCTACCGAACAATTTGAACCATTAATTTGTTTTATGCTCTTTTCCAAATTGCATATTGAAAGGAATAACATTTGCAAAAGTAAGAAACAAACACGAGTCAGCAATATGCAATAGAAAAATCGGATGTTTAGGAAAATGCCTATTTTATTCTAATAAAAATATTTGAAGGCAATTAGTATATAAATTATGAAAAACTACAAATTCTGAAGAATTTATATTTTGCCTTCTTTTGGTCTTTGTTGGCACAAGTACCTTTTTAGATATATTTTAATGCTTTTTTAAAATTAATATATACATTTCTTTTTATTTATGGTTACAAACACAAGTTTAAATCATTCTACTAATCACATACATTTTCTACTGGTAACGAATCTCTAGTGATTGTCTTGACTGAACACGTCATTCTGTAAAGATGCCAAAGTTTCTCATTCACAAATGATTCATTAATAGTCCATACTCTCATGTAATTTTTGTTGTTATACGATTATTTTTTATGCAAGTCAAGAGAAATACATACCTGTTTTTATCCTCCAATTTTAAGTTTTTAATGCCTTTTTAAGTGCCCATTAAAAAACATTTAGTGTCTTTTTAGGCGCGTAAAACGTAAGTTTTTAGTGCCTTACCATCCGATGTCTACTAATAACCCACTATATTACATCTGCTGCCCACTCCGCTCCATCGTCTTTGCTCGCCCCATTTGGCCCCATCCGACTCCGCGCAGCACTCGGCAAAGGCGCCGCCCAGATGTAGGTGAAACAAAATTTGAAGTAATGTTTTATGACTGCAAAACTCGTGTTTGCTTTTTACTATTTAAAAGTGTTCGTACAAAATTTGGAAGCAATTGAACCAGTGGTATACAGATTTGTCGAAGATACCGCAACATTCACTTTTATGAGCTAGGTTACAGAGCGTCTCTTCCTTATATTTCAGTACAGCGTAAGTGGATGAAAGTGTTGGCTGATTTCCGCTACACCGCAGCAACGCGGGGTGGAAAGAACCTAGTTAAGAATGTGTCTGCAAGAGGAACACTAATAGCCATTCCGCCTCGTTCACGCCGGATATTTGGAATTTTTACTTGATGGTTATTAAGCATGTTGTAGAGAACGATTAATAATATTGAAGAATGACATAGCATGTCCCGTAACCCATCGCGACTCACCATGCAAGAATATGGAAATTTCTAATTGTATTAAATCGTAGCAGATAGATTCTCATCATGCAACGTCTGACAAAACACTTTAAATAAAACTAATAATTTAAAAAATCTACTCGGGTTAATTTGGAGTACGTGTTCCCAATTCCTGCCTTACCTCTTCTTTTCTCATGCGTGGTCTTCACAGACCACGTTTAAAAAATCGAAGTGTAGGTAATTTATAACGTGAAAAAAGAAATTTCATATTTTGGAAGACTGCACCTTCAACAACACATAGGCTTCGAATTCCCCGGTTTTTATAGACATCTTCTACATACGAATGGCTTTAGTAGTTTTTTACTCGATGACATAAGTTGTTTTGAAATATATGAAACAAAAATCCTGGTTGTTACAAATTTTTGGCTTTAAAAATATGTTTCAAGACAAAGTTATTGTTGACAAACCTTAACTTTCTCTTCAAAGCATTCAAACTAATAGAAACAAAGAAGCAATTCAGTGTTCAAGTTCAGTACGTCATCAATGTCGATTTTGTTTCTCATAGATTTTTATGCAAGAGTCTATTCGTGAAAATTATGTGTCAAAATATCAATCATAAGTAGCAGTTGTTTTCATGGCTACCCTAAAGTGCTAAGAGAAGTAAAACGTCTAGGATGCTTGCGTTCATAGTGTTCGACGACACAACGATGAATACGACCTCCAAAGAAAATTTTCTTACTATCACAAATAATAAAAAGCGGTTAATAGCAATGTTAATTACAAAGTTTTTATCAGCGGGAATGACTTGCAAACAAGAGAACGAAGATGCAAACCCATCGATAACGAACCCAGATTTTTTCTGAGATCCAACTAAAAAGTCAGAGATTGAAGGGGGTGAGGTTTATTGGAAATATTGAGAAATGTCTGCAAGGATGAAAAGTGTATCCTTTTGGAAGCAGGAGAAAGTCAAAGATTCTTTATCCACATTTTCCCGTTTGATGCTATAATTGAAACAATTACCGATAACTTTGTTTCCTCGCAAGCAATGAGTAGTTGTTGCTGATTGTTAGCATTAGCGAAGCACGGAAAAGCGAATTTCTGGCTGAACCCTAATCTTGCTCACTATGAAACTACTCAACCTCTCCAGCGCGACTAATGAAATTGCTGCTGTTGGTGAACTTATTCGGGGTTCAGGGTTCGGCTCCAATGCGAATTATATGCCTTTACTCAGCCAGTTGAGAAATGTCCGCTTTATCTACCTTCAGTTACAAGGCAAACATTTGCTGTTCTACCACCATCTGTAGCTGCAGCACAACAACAATTTTTGTGGCCAATGGCTATACGTAGAAAACAATTCGGAAGAGTAAAGAAGAAAAAGTACTAAAATTGCCTCGCGTCTTTGACAACAAATCGTTAGTACATGTTCCACCAGCTTTATTGAAATTTGATTGCTGCACGTATTCCAAAAACTGCAAAATAAAGTGACTGCAAAAAAATGACTGCAAAAAGACAGGAATTAGTGATCTAATTTGTGTTTCAACTGCGAAAAGTGTTACGAAATATGACAGTCGGTTCTAAAAATGACCTGTAAAACGAGTTTCAAGCTGGAAGAAGGCCAACACGTTGAAGCCATTGAACCTGACAAACACAAGGAGGAGTTCATTCATCAAGGTATTGGATAATGCCAATCATTAAAAAATGTAATATACAAGATTTGTAGCAATTAAAAAAACCGCTAATGTTATTATTTTATATGCAGATATCTATGAATACCAGGGCCTTCAATACGTCTGTGAAGGTGCAGTCCATAATTGCCCATAATTTTAATCGTAGTCCACCATTTTTTTTCATAGAATTAATTTCCTTTTTCATAGAATTAATTACTTTCTTTTCTTTTTCCAATTGAAAAGCAAACTAATTAAAAATTGTATTTATTTCACCCCAACTTTATTGGATGTAAATTACACATAGGAGTTAGTGAGTGAAAGAGAATAAGTGGAGTACCTTTCTCTCATTGACATGTAGGCATATTTTGAACACTAACGGTGATAATATTGATCCTACAAGAAACCCTTGTGCATATAAAATATTGGAAATTTTATTAATATATTCATTTCATATCAGGTTGATATTTACGAAAAAGAGATAGTTTTTTAGTTATATTGAGATAAAGTGCGATTACTTCCGTTTTTCATGTGTTTATTTTATAATACCAAATTTCGATGTTCTACTTTAGCTGAACCGTCAATTGGAGAAAAAGTTGCATTAACATTTAATGTAGGTAATTGTATCTTATTTTATTTCGTATAGGGACATCATTTACGAAAAATGTATGACTTTTGAATTATTTTGAAAAAAACTGAAAAAAGCGTGAATTTTAGACAATTTTTGCTTAAAACGTTTTTCCAGGCAAATTTATAGTTCACAAACCTCATATTTGTGTTTAGTGACCGAAAAAATATAAAAACCAATTATGAAAATTACACCAAACCTTCCACCATTTGCCCTTTTTGACTGGACTATAACGTAACAGGAAGATATTTATTGTGTAATACTTTTATTGCAGACGTTAGATCTAAACAATTATCCCTGGAGACCTATTTAGTGGTAATCAGTTGGAAACCGGACAAAAAATACCTTGAAAAGCGGGATTTAGACAGGGAAATGGATGAATTTGTCTTGAGTGCTACATGGAAATAATTTTATTCCGATTCCATTCCGGCCATCCCGCCGCGCTACACTTGGCGCCGCCTGTTCCTCCGTTGTTATCCGCCCCGCGACCCACACTTCCCCCAAGTAGAACCGTATTTGTACTGGTTATAGGTGTACGTGGGCGTGAATATTCTTATGCATATGGCCTTCGGTAATTGGATATTTATAGGTATAAGATCTTGTTTGCACATGATCAATCAAATAAGGTAACTTACGATTAGCAATAAGCAGCGGATTTTAATGACATAAAATGTCCCTAAAATGTTCATTAAATGAACCAGATTGATCAATAATGATCATTCTCTTAATTTTTTAAATGCCCTAAAATCAGAAAAAATACGTCAAATATTCTATCAATACCGTCTGTTCTTGGAGAATATATTTTTGAATTATTTATTATTTGTTTGACATTAGAGGGAGAGATATAACTGGTAATGCAGCAGTATGGCGCGGGATCTTAAAAGTCCCTCTACAAAATTTTTGAAATCTTGTTCTGTAAAAATGTTGAGATAAAAAGCATTTTTGAAATTTTCGGCAAGCATATCTACATTGTCTACTTCTGTAAATATTCAAGGACTTTTTTTAGAATATATTGAAGTATATTTTAATAATATTGTAAAAGTATTCTTAAAAAGTTGATTGAAATACTCCATATGTTCCAGAGAAATGTTGCAACAAACATTCATATTTATTTGCAAACATAAATCTAGTTTTATATATTATTACTGGTTATTTTTAAATAAATAAATATCCATAATAGTTCAATAATAATCATTAATATATTCACTAATAATTTCTATGCAATTCATAATAGTCAACTTAAATGAAAGGGAATGGCAAGTGGCAAACAAATGTTGACCTACTTTTGTACCTGAGAGTCATTTCTAATATGTGTTCTTTAAAATACTTGAAGTCATACAAAGTAATCTTTTATTAGTTGAAATATTTTGTAAAAAATTAATATTCATAACAAACAACTCATTTACAAAAGATGTTAATACAATGTATACTGGGTACTGGTTTTTAAGTTTATTTTGTGACAACACAATGTACTTACACGATTTTCCATGTTTCGACATGCAAATGCCTTCTTGGAAAATCATATATGCGCAAACACAAATAGTTTTGAAAAAATTCAGAACCTTGAATGACGTAGAGCACGCTGTAGTCTAGAAGCTTAGGATATGATGTCACTAAAGAAGACAAACATTAACTGTACTTTGTTAGAAGACCGAAATATTCTGTCATTTTGTAAATTATTCTCAATTTAATATAATGGAAGTCAGGATTGCATACGACGTTGTTTGGCCACTCACGAATAATCATGGGAATTATGAAGCTCGTGAAGATTAATGCACGAGCTACTCGGTCGTTCGTGCGCTAAAAATTCTCTTGTTCCGTGTTACTGGAGGCCATGCACTTGTTGCGTAAGAACCTGTTCAGAAGCCGACGCCTGTAACCCTCGTGGCGTTGCTGAGTGCTGCCTCCCTCAGACATAGAGATTTGGCTGATTAATTCGCCTTCATTCTTCTGTTTTTGGCTTCTTGAGCGCAAAAAATTGTTATTATAACATTATTGTTAATTTTTTTATTTCTTTTTTACATATGTTTACTGAAAGATTCTCCATTTTTAAAAGACACCTCAAAGATGGTGCTTTTTAATGAAAATTGTATTTTTCGTGCATTTTATCACATTTATTAATGTAACGTATTGAATGTAAATGAACGTTGCTGCAGTAACACCGAAAAACTTAATACCAAGCACTATCTCTGCATCAATCTCTTCAGCCACTTTATTCGAAGAGAACTCGTAAGTAATATTCTTTTTTCTGGCTGAGGGTTTAGAAAAAAACGCACAAATGAACAGAAAAAGACGGTCAGAAGAAGACGGTCAGAAAAAGCGAATTGATAATCTGCATCTTAACATCACACACAACAAAAAACCGCCAAGGATAACCTGTGCCTTGAGTTGGGCACAAATATGCTTAACTGGCCTTCTGTTTTATTCTCTACCTTCAATTTAGGGTCGAGGAGAATTAAATTATCCTTCACGTTCGTTAGCAGTAATGATATGAAAATGAGACATGAAGCAATACCAGTTGGCAAATAAAAATAAAGTTACATACGTATAACGTGTTCGAATCACGTCAATTTATTTATTACAGTTGTAAAGCAATTTTAAAAAAAAGGAAGATTACAAAAAAGATGAAAAAATTTTGAAATCTTATGCCCCGCTCTTTTACTTTATACAGAGTTGAATTTGAAATAAAGGTTTGAATCAGTGTTTACAAGATTTTGTAGCATGGAACATTCATTTCCTTGAAACAAAACTACTTTCGTTATCAATAATATATCACATTCCAAAAATAGAAATGTATCTGCTTTTGAAAGTCGCACCGTTTCAATACTTCCCTAAAAATGTTACATTACTTTGTTAATATTTTTATACACCCCTTTTGCATATTTTTTGGTATGCAACAAAGATCTGAAAATTCGATTTTAGATTATAACAAATATTTTTGATTCAAACGTGCACGGTTTGGATTCTGGATACCGAATACAAGACTGCTGACGTTGCATTGTAGATATGTAATGTAAAAGTTCGACATCCCACAAGCCTTACCACAATTCGAAAAATGTGGCTTATTTTCAAAACGTATGTTTCTTCTCAAATTAACACTAGATATGTTTGGGTTGAAGCATCTGTTCATGTGATTTATTGTTCCAAAACACATAACTGTATCCGTAAACATCGGTAAAACATCGTGCACTTCGAATTGCTTTACTCTGTATGAAATTATTTACCCTGGAAATAAAGAAAGAAACCGATTTTTTTGCAGAAAACAAAATTATTAAGAATCTCAATTAGAATTATGATGGTTACGTGCCTCTTATAATAAAAAAAAGTCACAAAACAACAGTTACAAAAGGAGAAATAGAACATCGTCAAGAACGGTTCCTGTACATTAAAGATGATGCAATCAGGTAATTGTTAGCCGTCAGGGCTACCCCATGCCATTTGTTATTTCTGAGCGAAACCTTGATGTGTACTGGTTGTTCTGGCTATATCCTAGCCATGTAACGCAATGTAATAACGATTAAAAATTATTGGCGATAATTATTTATACCTACTTAATTAAACAAATCATCATATTACATAGATTTATAATAAGTATAATATTTCCTACTCATCAAACTTGCTACAAACTATCACCAGAGCTATTTTATTTGCTATACAACTCCATTAAGTGTGAATAAAATTGAATGATATTTTGCCAATTGTATCGCATGTATGCTCAACATCCTATGACCGTTAATATAATTTGATTTCATAAATGATAAATTTTTGATTTCGGAGCTCAATGCGATAGAACTTGTGGCTGGAAAATAAGGTCTCGGGCCAATGCCCGGCGAGACAAAATATTGCTATTCGTGACAATCCATTTTCAGCATTTTCATTTGTTTCAAAATTAGTTGATTTCTACGCAAATGAGAGTCAATCTGTTAAATATGTGTAATTCAACTTTATCTAGTTTTTTATGAATTTAAATTAAAATGCCTTTCTATTTCCATTAGATATTAGAACAAAGCAAAGTTTGAGGAAGGCTGCTGGGATACTTCCGAGCACAAAGAAGTACGAATCAGTGTTAAAAGGCCAACACACAAAGTTCCGCTGACCATTTATTCCCAGATAGTCATGGTCGGAAAATCCAGTTCCATAGACCGCGAAAACTAATACTGAAATCAGACAAGCTTTAAGTTCACCAGTTCAGCACGACACTTTTGACGGATTTTGGCCTGGAAGTTCTGTGTAGGATCAACGTTTTTTACTACTTCGTGAATATTTCAATAATTTGAACTATTTATTACTTAGATGCTATTTAAGGAGCGCAAACTTAGAGCACAAAAAAGGAAGCTTCAGACAATTTCAAACAGTTAGACGTGATAATTTCTTGGAATTGTTAGTAATGAAATGATTGATATACTGCTATGTCATTAGAAAATACGAGTAATAAAACAATCGATAGCCTGAGCTTTTCTTTTCCCCTTCAGATTTCCGATAAAGGAAGTTCATTGTATTATTTACGAGACGGAACAAATAATACTTCGCATTTCCTATTGTCACTTTAGTATGGAGCAGGTGTGGGTTATACATCACTGTCTACAAACATTGTAGCTCTGGAGCACAGCCAAGTTGGTTTGGCGTCCAACCAATGTGACTCCTCACATGAATTATAAATTGTGACTCGAAACAATTGCATGATACAATTAGCTTTAAATGAATTTAAACAAATTAAACATAGTTAACATATTTTTTAAGAGGAAGAAATAAACAACGTAGCACAGTCGGTGCGCGAAACTCACAATTTAAACGCTGGCAGCAAACACTTCTGCGTTGCATTAAAAAGAAGTCGCCTCCTATTGAACAAGCAAAAGCCATGAATGGAAACATCTCGTCTTTCTGTCACTGCTGAAAAGACGCAAAGCATTCCGGCATAGGACATTAACCTTGTAAGAATAAGCAAGCACAAAAAAAACAAAATTCCTCTTTTATCTGGGAATGTAAATGTGTGTTACGTCAAAAACGAATCACCAATATATCAATTTTTTGATGAGTTCCATACTCATTTCTCAGCGTGGACGTTGAAGGAAACGAATACATTTGGACACCCTTTTCCTAGCAGGTAACTAAAAACATAGTTTGTTGTTGCCTTCCTCTGCATATATGTTGGTACATTCTGAGAGCCGAGATGGTGGTGAGAGATAAATGATAATGAATGAAAAGATGATTGACATTGGTTACGAGGTGATATGAAAGCCAGCCACGCTACAACCCCATAATTAAAACGCTTAAACCCACACCGGTAACATTACCCATAGACCCATACCCAAATCATTAACCGATACTAGAACAAGGTTATTTGAAACTAGTTATTTTGAGACTAGTCAGAATATTCCGTTTGTTAAAACATTCCCGTTCAAATTCCGGATCTAGGAATCTGACAGTATTATTTACGAAAGGCAAAAAGTAGTGTCTTGCATTTCGGTATTTTAACTGTAATAAATAATAATGCATTACACTGGAAACCGGTTCCTTCCGTTACGTGAACATGGATGCTGCTCGTAGCTCCTCACTACTTTGAGGTTATTTTAGGTAGAACCTGTAACGAAACCACATTATTTTTTATGCATCCACTTCACCCAAAATATACCAATCTTAACAAAAAACTCTTCCCCAAGAGTAGGCCAATATCCAATCCACAAAACCCGTATTAATAATAAATTCCCATTCCACACTTTCTTAGACAAATTTTCTGATCTCTATTCAGAGAACAATTATGATGTTATATATATATATATATATATATATATATATATATATATATATATATATATATATCATCCATAGTTTTCCACAGTAAATACAGTTATCATGTTACGAAATCAGATCAAATGTAGGGTGTTTTGTACACTGACGTTTCTATTGTCCACTTTCAAAGAAAATAATCAAATAAACAAACGGTGAGGGAAATGAGCTACCAATAGGCAAGAGTTTGTTTGAGTAATTTCTGCAAAAACTAACAATTTCGAACTTTTTATGCACGGATTATGCAGTTTCCACTTTGTAAATTACTCGAATATCATCTTATCCAACGGATCCACAGAACATACGAGAAGCTGCAACCTACTTAAAGCTCGTATATCTTCTACATGTTTTTGCTTCTATGAAAAGGAGGTAGAATTTCCTGAAGTCGGTACTAAATAGAATGTTTTAAATTATAAATCTATAAAAATCCAAAACAAGGCGAAAGCGATAAAAACTGAAAATGTGCAATTCGCCTTTCTTGATTTGGTAAGAGAATCCGTGAACTTGATCATAAATTCCATGCGTCTATTGCAACCGTTATACTTTTGTTTGCAAGTAGAGAATAGGAAGCACTATCCTTTTTCACATATTCAGTATTTCACTGATTTGAAAGTCATGAGACCCCAAAAGGAGAAGCCAAACGTATTCCTTAGCTTCATTTCCTCATTACTTCGAATCTTCTGGTACTTCATTTTTTCAATATCTCATTGAATTGTATAAGAGTACAATGTTAAGCTTTATTGCATGAGTACATGTTTTGAAAATGAGGGATGTTAGGAGAGAGGTTTTCAATGTGTACGAATGCAATAAAGCAACAGATACTTGCATACGTTACTTTTTTGTATAAACGCATAATAAATTTATAAGAAAATCAAATGAAACTATTTCTAATCTGAGACTGTTGGAATTATATTTTTCTGCAATTTCCCCTTTTACAAAACTGCCTTTGAGGTTGTACGGACATGGCAACTGAGTGAATGCGAGAGAGGGTAAGTTGGGTGCGGTTATGCTGGAGTGAATGAGCGAATGGATAAATGATAAGAGTGAATGAGTGACAGAGCGAGTGGATGATGAGAGAGAGTGGTGAGTCAGAAGTGAGTGAAAGAATGGCTGAGTAAATAGGTGTATGAGTGAGTGAATGAATATGTGACAATGTGTGAGTGAATGATGAATGAGTGAGTGAGTGAATGAAAGAGTGAAGGAATTAATGATGAAAGAGTGAATGAATGAATGAAAGAGTGAATGAATAAATAAAAGAGTGAATGAATGAATGGGTGAGTGATGACTGAGTGAGTGAATGAATGAATGAATGGGTGAGTGATGACTGAGTGAGTGAATGAGAGAGTAATGAGTGAGTAAATGTGTGAGTTAATGAATGAATGAGTGAGTGATGATGACTGAATGAATGAGTGATGAATGAATGAATGAGTGATGAATGAATGAATGAATGAATGAGTGAATCAGTGATGAATGAATGAATGCGTGATGAATGACTGAAGGAGTGATGAATGAATGAATGAGTGATGAATGACTGAATGAGTGAATGAATGAATGAGTGGGTGTATGAGTGGGTGACGAGTGGGTGCATGAGGGGAAGAAAAAGGCGAGGAGGGAGAGGGGGAGGGGGAGGGAGAG
>BOPP01000182.1:731482-827243 GCA_017312745.1 Gryllus bimaculatus
GACGGACGGGGAGACGGGTGGGGCGGACGGACGGGACGGACGGGACGGACGGACGGACGGACGGACGGACGGACGGACGGACGGACGGACGGAGAGCATATGTCGATCGCGGCGGACTAGGACACCACGTACGGCACGGGCACCACGTATGGCTTGAACACTTACTTCTTAAGTAAAGAATCGCATTGGCTTTATTTTTAGTAGCAGAAGAAGGAAATTAGGCAAGGAGGCGAAGAAAGTCCAAAGTTTCTTCTATTCTAAACAGAACGATAGTGACAAAAGTGAATGTTCACATATTATAACCGGATCTGGTGGAAAAAGAAAAATTATTTAAATTCTTTAGGATGTCTCACGGTAAATTTGAAATTAAATTGGATAGTTTGAAAAAAAAGATATAAATAAATATATAGGTAACACAATTACATTCAACTAAGGCACAGCCTCATAATTGTATTAGTTTGTTTAGAAACTTACAAAAATAATTGGCACTATAGCTTATGAAAGGCACAAAATACATTCATTAATGAATTAATGAATCATTCGAAAACAAGGCATATTTTATTCTCCGTGGAGAAATAAACGAAGTGTCACCAATACTGCACAGCTTACTTAGAATTTAAATTTGGCAAATGTTACTGACTCAGTTTAGCTAACCAATTAAATTACACAACCTTCCTAACAAAGTAATACATTAAATAAAGCTTAATTTCACGCTGTTAAATTCGGGATAATTCTGGATCAACATAATTAAATTGGACGCATTCATGATCGCTCTACATGCTTCACTTAACCTCACAACTGAAACCGCAAACAGAAATTTGCGACTGACAGAGGAATTCTAAATTACACACCTCATTTGCAAAAGAAACTCACCATCAGTAGTCTGACCCCTTTTTGACCAATTTATCACATATCTGTTATTCCTCGTCACCTTAACATCTATCCTGCTTTCTCGTCACCCTGATTTTTCTCGTCATATACCCTAGCAGATTCATGTTGTCTAATGTACCATTCTTAATAAAGTCCGAAGTATGCTTCGAAACACTTCCCACTTCGGGCTTTATCCCTCCAACCCTAAAACCACACTGTAAAACATTCATTAAATAACTTATGATATGGAGTTCATAATATTAAGTAAAGAAGTAAATACTGGTATTTAGGACAAGTTTGAATATTAATAACGCACTTGTGTTTTACTTGCTATCGCATCGATGTGAAAATAGGCACGTAGAAGTGAAATAATGGGAATCATTTCAATTTACTACTTTTTGGCTAAAGTTTCCCACCCACAGCACATTTTCATTATATAACATTTTTATAATTTCCATTACATTATTATAACATCAGACACTCCGTTTGGTACAGCTGAAAACATTAAATTAGTATTGTTCACATGAACTTATTATTTTCCCGTTTGTTATATTAGGTCTCAGCCCTGTCGTCCAACAATTGGGGCAACTTCCTTGACGGTACTCCGTGCGTATGCTGCGAGAAGTAACGGGTGAGGATAGGACAAGGAAGAGGAAGGAAATATAGCGCGCTGTCTTTCCTGTTCCTTTGTATGGATTCGGCTGTACCATTTGTCTAGTGTTGATCGTATAAACCAGGAAAACTACCGAGCTGACCCACCAGTTGCTAAAACATTCCTCCAGTCAGCGTCCGAATTCGATGTAGCCAGAGTCAAACATCCTGCCACCGCCGGGACTCGAACCCTATGGTCTCCGGGCCAGAGGCACCGCCCTGACATCAATCAATGGCCTGAAACACCTCAGTCGGGGTCGTGTGGGGCGACGCGATTCTCGAACGCGGAGTGCTAAGAGAGCGAGGTACTCGTAGTTCCGAGAACGTGGTTGAAGATCATAATTCGTTCTGAAGGTCGCACGTCCCGGCGCTCTGCATGTGCTCTGTGCTTTGTCGCTCGTTCAACTTGCTGTGCCAAGCGCCTCCATTAGCACATCCGACGTTCGCCGGTAACGCACTGGGCGTCGCTGTAGTAAAGGAACAAATATATCGCATAAAACACTTGCATAAATATTCATTCAGAGTGAGTTTCGGAAAACACAAACCAATTCACGCATTTACGGTACAGTAAGGCAACAAATGTTTCTCATTTAATTTGCTGAGAAACGCTTCGGTATTTCGTAGCAGTTAGTAGCAGACCACCATCACCTTCCGAGAAATAAAGTACAAAATTTACGGGACTAATGACCTTAGCAGTTGACGCGCTCAGAATCACTGACAATCAGTCGACTATGACTTGTTTCATTACGTCCAGAAACGTTCGCTTATGGTACGTTAAGTTGCGAAACACATTTATAAACTACTTTACACAAATATAAACAACATAACATTTGCTCCTATTGAGCATATGTAAATACACGTGAATGTAATGTTGCACAAAATCACAAATTTGATTTGTGTGAAAACATTTTTTATAAGTATTAACACAGCACTTGAATTTTAATGAATTCTTCATAACACTTACTTACTTTAAGGGAAGTAGAAACAATGTCTTTGTCACCATCTTGAACTATGTGTTTAATATATAAACTGTCTTAAACAATGCGTTCAATATGATAAGGTTCTTGCGAGCAATAGGAGGGAAAATATCTCTCGGATGCATTCATAGTGAGGTAAATTTGTTGTAAACAAAATAACCAAAGACACCACTCTGTCGTCATATTGACGTTACAGGACATCGGATGAATAGAACACCAGCTATTAGTACTGAAGTAGACATTAACTTCCAATGACTCGTTTGAAAATATGTCACTTTCTAATGCACACACATCTACCTGACAACAGAATGTATTTAAATAGAGAAGGGAAAATTAAAGTGATTTGCCTTATTTATATGTTAATTTATGATATTTTAATTAATTTATGGGATAATTTACTTTTTAACGTCAACGAGTAACATTCGCAAAGTTACGAAGACTAGTGTTAACGAATACATAGTTACACGAAACGGAACTTTGCGCAGCACCCTTATCTGAAAGAATTACCTCACGTCTGTTGCTAAACACATTCTAATTGCTGCTTCAAGGTAGCATGCGTAGATTCAGACAGATATCTACTTCTAAAAAACATGACGTAGTTACTTGCAAAAAAACACACCGCAAATGGCCATGCGCCAAAACCTTCAACCAACGCTGCTAATAGAATGTCGGAGGGGAAGGCTAATCCCTTCTCCCCACGTCGCGACGCGTGGATTGGCACAAATCTCTTGCAAATTGCCTGCGCCATGCGCGCACACGGCGATCTTTCTTGGGAGAAAATGTTAGGGAACCGAGCTGAAGTACCTTTAGAGCTAGAGTACCCTTAGAGCGCCTTTAAGAGGAAATAATGCTGGTTTTTATCTAAAAGCCGTATCTTTCTGTCAGTGAAAAGAAAGAATCTGGAAATAAAAGATTTGTTACAAAGTTGTTTAATGTATTTAGAGCAAATTGAGAATCTTAGTTGATAATGAATTTTTATTAAATATTCAATGAAGTCCATTCGAAGTTGAAACCGCTACCGTAGCAAGTCTTTTAACACTACTATGGAGAGACGTAGACAGAAAGGGACAGAAACAGAGACGGAGAGAGATACAAAGAGACAGAGAGATAGGGAAAGACCGAGTCAGAGACAGGAATAGAGAGAGAGACAGTGAGAGAGAAATGGAGAGATTCGGAGGCCAGCAACTCGCGTAAATAAGAGAGATACAGATAGACCCAAATAAAGAGACACACAGGGAGAGACAGAGGGACAAAGAGACATAAACACACAGAGTGAGACAAACTCACAGAGAAAGGGAGAGACAGAGACAGAAAGACAGAAGTAGACAGGCAGACAGAGAGAGACAGGCAGGCAGAGGCAGGCAATCAGAGATAGACTCGGACAGTGACACAGAGGTAGACAGGGGCAGGATAGAAACAGAGAGACAGACAGACAGACAGACAGAGAAAAAAAGAAATATACAGAGAGAGAAGGAGACGTTTTCTTTTTCACAAGGATTCAATATGTAAAAAACAACAACAGGACAACGCCGAGTATTTTGCTAGTATATTATAATAATGTAAATCATAGTTCAATATTTTAAACTTGTCTAGAAAATACAGGTGTCAGCACTCTGTTTTTGCTCACTAACGTTTTATGTGACAAAACAAGACGAAAGAGATTATTAACAATAGGAGAAAGAAGAAGAGGATATAAAATACGAAAGCGATGGAGAACACAAGGAAAAGCAAGGAAGAAGACTATAAAGATAAAGACACACAAAAATGAACATGATTAAAACAATGAATACGAAGAAGAAAAAAACCTACAAAGATCAAATTCAAATGTGAGACAAAAAAGTTTAAGGAGGCAAATTAAAACAAAGATAAAGAACAAGACGTATTGACAAAGAAGCACGAGGCGAAAATGACGCCCTTCCTCATGCGAACACATCCGTTCTCGCGCCCCATACCTCCACGCGGAAATCAGCCAACGACCGGTCGCCACTGCTCCCCCTCCCCCCCACGGCCTTGACCGCCTCCACCTGCGTCTGCGCCCGGCCTTGACCTCTGAGCGCGCGGCGTCCCAGGTGGCGCGCTGAACGCGCCGCGTCGCGACGGGTCGCTTCGCTTCGCGGCGCCTCTGACGTCAGCGAAGCAACCGCCGCTGCGCGCCCGAACGCCCCTCTGCTGCGGCCGATTGACTGCTGATTGATTGATTGATTGATTGATTGATTGTTAGTGGATCCGGGCGCGCCAACGGCTAAGGTCATTACTCCCGTATGTGTAGTGCATTTTGCCCCCTTGGGAGGTGGCGGAGATCTTCCCCCATTGGATGGCGAGATCTGGTGCCGACCTATTGGGGTTTTCCCCAACCAGGTATCTCCTAACAGCTAGGCACTGTCCCAGCCGGGACTGACTCTAATCACCCGACTGGCAATTGTAGTATTGTTAGCTTGTTAATGTGTGTGTGTGTGTGTGTGTGTGTATGTGTATGTAATGGATGAGGATAGAACAAGGAAGAGGACGATAAGATCGCGGTTGGTCCGTGACTCTTTTGTTAGAGTACATCTATGAATAACAGATATCACCCAAAAAGCCGTGTCTATTTTTCCAACAAATTTGCCTTAAGGTACTTTGTGATAGGATCATGGCCAGAGGATACTATGAATGTAAGGATGTGAAGAAATATTAATGAAATAAAAAAAACACTAGAAAAAACATTTCCTCATTTACATGTTGCCACATTGCACTTGGCTCAATTAATTACTTCACATTCTCTTCGCAAAGCTACTGATGAAACCATATAACGCATTATCTTGATTACTATGCATGTTACTAAAAGAGTACAGGAAAACTACTTCATACAAGTACATTTCCGTAAAAATGAGGGTCTCAGCATTTTAAGTTAAACGCGGCGATAAGAGTTTAATGGGCAGGTATTTGCCAGGATTTTCCTCGATGCTCTGTTACAGTTTTTTAAGTTATCTGTAAGTTTCAAAGTTTAAAACTGTTTTTCTCAAGATAGTGAATTTTATCCAATTTTATTAAACCTGTTTGTCTTTCCTGGATACGTACATATATACAGAGTAATATTAGTAGTATAGGGAAACTTATATAATACTGCGGAAAATCGATTTCCAGATTTCAACGCAAATATAGGTTTCGGGGTCCCTTGACACCGAAACAGTTGTTCTTTTTAAAACGTCCGACTGTCTGTCCGACTGTTTGTCCGTCTGTGAACACTACTAGCCCCTAAACCATGCGGATGATTTTTTCCAAATTGTAGAAATCCCAGTCCATCTTTAACGAGTTGAAGCTTCGAGATTTTAAAAAATTTCGGTTCTACTGTTAGAAAACCGGAAACTTAAAAACAATTTGAAAAAAAAACTGTGGGCGGCGCTTTATGGCAGCTGTCATGAGGATGAGGCAAGATTGTGAAGCTGGCCCAGACCAAGGAAATTAGAAAACTAACTAGTGCGAGAATGCCTTTGCTATTCTGTAGCCCCTCTTCTTGAAGAACAATATTCGCAAAAAAATTGTCCACAATTTAATATTAATAACATACTGATGAAGTAAATTTGATTTTGAACAAAATGTAGAATTTTCTTAAGTGATGTTTACAACTATTATGTGTAAGTGAAAAGCTTGGTGATGTATTTGTCTTTCAATGCCATCCACAGGTCAGTAAGTGGCCAAGAAGGCAAGGACTTTACATGATTCCAAGGCCTGGTTTTTCATTAATCAACGTGGCCTGCCAGAATGCATGTTAAGCAACCGTAGTTACATTAAAAACAAATAAAATCCTCGCTCTCATGTAACATATGTAACACATGTACCACAAAATACTCATATAATAAACTAAAATATTGTTTTTAGAAGTCAACTAAACACTAATAATTTTTAATTAACCGACCTAAATAGCTTACATGGTAGTGTTACACAAATTAAGTGCGGTGGAAATGTGGGATTGAATCCTTCGCAAGAAACACATTTGCTCTTTTTGTGAAGGTGGCTTATTACACAATGGTTAACGATTACACATCACATACAATTATTCGTAGCTTAATTTCTTTACTGCACTTATATAGCATGTTTTATGATCTTTTTTCAATAATCTCCCAAGGATTCGGCACTAATAAAAAATAGTATTTCGTACTTTGATTGTACGAACCATACAATAAATGTTTCATAAGATTTCTGTATGTTCCTGGCAGAAATTCATTTCATCTATTACTAATTGCATATCATATAATTGCTAAGTAAATTAAGAGAAAAAAGATTAAAAAAAACAGAAAAAGGAGATAGGTTAGATAGAGGAAAAGAATGGGAAAAAGGATAATAAAGAGAAAGAAGGAAGATGGAGAAGAAGAGATGATTGAAATAAATGAAGAAGATGGAGGATGTGAAGGACGAGTGGAGACGGACAATGAAAGGATTGAGAAGTTTGGGAGGTGCAAAAGGCAGAGGATGAGAAGCAGAAGCAGTAAAAATCAGAAGAAGGGCAATAGTAGGAGGAGCAGGATGAGAAAGAGCAGAAGGAAGGAGTAGGAGGAGCACAAAACAAGAGGAGGACGAGAAGAACAAGGAAAAGGAACCGGAGAAAAAGAAAAAAACCGACCTTGAGGCCGAGTGGCCTTCCCGTCGCGCTCATCGGCGTTTACGACCGCAGTGGACCCCATTAATCGCGCTGGGATCCCCGCAAGGGCGCCGCCGCCGCCGCCGTCGCCGCGCGTCGCTCCCATTCCTGGCGCCTCGCGAGGATGTCACGGCCGGTGGCGGCGGTGGCGGCGGCGGCGGTGACAGCAGGAGCGGTGGCGGCGGTGATGGCGGTGGTGGCGATGGTGGACGTGATGTTGGTGGCGGCGGAGGTGGAGGCGGTTGCTGGGCGGGGGTGGGGCGGGGCAGTACAGCGCGCGGAGAGGTAGTGACGGCGGTTGGTGTGTGGTCGTCGGGTGCTTGGTGGGGTGGTGCATGACAGCGGAGCGTGGCTGGCGGCTAGCCAGTGATGGGCGATGGCGGCGGTTTGCAGTGGTGTGGTAAGCGGGACATGGTGTGGCCGTGACGTTCTGGCGTTGGCGTGGCGGAGTGGAGGCGTAGCCAGGCGGGCAGGGAGCGGGGCGGGAGAGGATGTGATGCGGTGGCGGTGGTGGTAGCGGTGGCGATGGTGGCAGTGGTTGTGCCGGTGGCGGTGCGGTAGCAGTCGGATGGTGCGATAGTGGACGTGGATGTCGTGAAGGTGCGCGTTGCGTGTGTGACTTCACGGTGGCGTGAGTTGGCGGAGCGGGGCAGGGCGGGAGAGGTTGGTGACGGCCGTGGCAGTGCGATCGTTATGGCGGTAGCCAATGGTGGGTGGCCGTGGCGTGGCGGTGGCGGTGGCGGTGGCGGTGGCAGTGATGGCGGCGTCGTCTACGATTTGACCGAGAAAGTGAGCGGGAACCGGTCCAGCCTTTCCAGCAGCCGCTTTTTACGGCGCATTACCGCATCCAGCGCCTGCACTCGCCACACACCTTGCGGCTTTGCGCTCCCACCCGGGAACCTTCACCGATTTCGGTTGCCTGAACGCCGTCAAGGCGCTTTGCGCGGAATTGTAATGTGGTGCGAGAGCTCCCAATTGTCGCTGGAGGTGCAATTCACACGCGACTCGGCTTGCTGAACAGGCATTAAGCGCTAAATGTCTCGTAAACATAATTTTTATATTACGTCATAATTTATTATTGTCAGATCATACAAATGAGTTATTTGCTGATATCGTACGCAGGTTATAAATATTTTAGAACCGTAATTATTTATGTTTATGCAGTATCAATGTCACATAAAGAAATAATATGGCAATAATGTTTTAGTTTTTCAGACAGTCACAACCTTTTATAAAAATACATTGCAATGGATTACCGTAGTGTCTAATTCACGGTATGGCATCAATGCAAATTTCAACTTGTTTTATTATTTTAAAAAAGATGTACATTTTTTTTCGACGTAAGTCATTCCAAGGGTTTTATGTATAACAAAGTTTTAACTTAATTATACAATAATTGAAAAATTAATGATGCTACTCGTAACTACAGCAATAACTACAAACAATGTCAAGGTAATTTCAGAAAGGGATCTCTCTTTAAATAGCGAAATAAATTTTTTGTAGGAGGCATATTCCAAGGTCCGGTGTCGAATGCGTAACTAATGGTGAGCCCGAAAGACGTATCGTGCATGAATCACTGTCTACCAACTGTTTAGGAAACTTCCACAGTGTTGGTTTGATTCATTTGGCGGGGAGCAGATCGCAATGGCCCAGACAATCGTAGATATCACCAGTTGTGAAGTGCGCGATGTGATTAGATTTTTGTTGGCAAAAGGATCTTCAACTACTGCAATCTATCTTGAGTAATGCCTAGTGTATGGACCGGAAATGACAAACAAGTTCAAAAACGGTGTCGAGAATTTCGAAAAGGCAGCAAAAATGTACACGACGAACAGCGGATTGGCAGGCCCAGTATTCGAACCGACGAGATCGTTGCTCAAGTGAACCCAAAACTTCAAAATGATCGGCGATTGGCGAACAGTGGTACAGCTAATGAATTCCCAAATGTTGAACAAACCCCAATTTACAGGATTGGCCTAAACAACTTGTATATTGGAAACTTTGTGCGATATGGGTACCAGAAATGCTCACTGTTCAGCACAAAGAACACAGAATGGGTTGTGTACGAGAGGTTTTGGAGGACGATAGGCAAGATAGAGATCATTGGTTTTCCCACAATGTTACGGGCGGAGGACAAGGATACCGAACACTAAGGCAGTGGTGCCATTCTACTTCACCCAAAACAAAGAAGTTTAAGCAATCTCCATTCTCGAATCGGAAAATAATGGCTACTTTTTTGGGAGGGCTCAAGACCGTCCCTTTTATTGATTTCAAGGACTGAAAGTTAATAATTACAACTGACGTGTACTGTGAAACGCTAACCAAACTGAGACGTGCGCTCTAGAATCGACGCCGCAGGAAACTGTCTTCTGGCACAATCCTCTCCCGCACGCGCTGGCACGCGCTCTGTCACTCCGCGGCGAAAATCAAGGAGAAGATTCAAGATGTTCTTTGGGAACTTTTTGATTATCTTCCGTGTAGCTAGACCTCGCACAAAGTGACTATTTCCTCTTCTTGCATTTGAAGCCGTGGCTGGGTGCACAGCGCTTTAGATACGACGTTAAAATCAAGACTGGTGTTATCAATTGGTTCAATTCCCGGGCGACAAATTCCTATGTAGAGGGATTAAAGAAGCTGATGGAGTGTTACAGATAGATTATAAACGTGAACGGTAATTATGTTGAAAAGTAATTTAGATATGTAGTAAAATATTACTGTGAATAAAAATCATTTCTCATGTTCTTATTTTGTTTTATGACTAAACGGAACTTGGTTTCGGAATACGACTTAATGATAATATAAAGAGTGAAAATTTACAGAATATAGATGAAAATAAATATTAATTTAAATGCATTGAAGTTAATAAATTATAGAATTTGCAATTAACCTTTAGAGTCACTAAATTTAATTCTGGGGTTTGAGAAGCCAGTTTTCATAATGAAAATTTTCTTGTTGCTGAGAACGATGGAAGTGAAACGCAGATACAAGTGAAAAGTTTTCTGATCAAATTTTTCTAAGTGTCTATTGATAGTTTTTTGTATTTGCTTATTCAGTATGATCCATGCAGACTTTAATGTCAAATTAAGAATTTAATTTGAATTACTACTACTAATTTTTGTGTATGAGTCTTTGCAGAACCTCCTGAAAAAGGACAGGCGTAAATTAATGATATATTTGAATATTATGAAGAATGATAATTTCTATGATAATTTTAGAACTTTTATTGATTAGAGGATAAAGAGAAAACTTTTTTTGGATGCTTTTTTTGCTTAATGTTTGATATGATATTTCAGTTTTAAAAATGTGTCAATTGATAACCCTAGGATTTTAATTGGCATTGGGATTGAAAAAAGCCATTTTATAGCTTTAATTGGGTTTATGTAAATATTTTACCTTGATATTTGGTGAGACAATTGATTGCTTGTTTTATAATATATGTATATATAATAATAATAAATAATAATATAATATAATATGTTTAAGTGTAATATTTTAAGGATTTTTATAGTATATATGTAAATACTATAAAAACATAGTATATGGTATATACTAGATATATGTTACATAATACAATTCAAAAATAAAACTCGGAAATTTTAAGGATTTAACAACTGAATTAAAACGAGTCCCGAATTGCTCAATGTATTATCTTGATGAAAACATAAGTTGACAATTATATATGTTGCGAATACATCATCGCTTTTTAAGCAACCTTTCTCACGAGTAACTGACCGGTTTTTATAATCAAACCATCGAAGACCCCTTACAAGGTTACATACATCTCCTTATATTAAGGATATTCGCTGTAATACATGAGAACACACGAAATTGTATACACGTGAAAATATTAATTAGCTTAAATAATGTCATATTACAGTATATTACAAATACTCGAAGAACCATAACATAATTGTATTGCGAATTTTAAAATAGGTAGTCCTCATGTGTAAAAATCATGCATATATTTTATGTCCAAATATTAAATATAACGATTCACATATTTGCAGAACTTAATTTCTTTTGAAAGACAATCGAAGGCTTCAAAATTATCAATAAATTTCTTACTAAATTTGACATTTGATTTGATATACATATTAAAAAAGTATCTGTCATTCACTATTGCCTCACGTCTTTTTTGTTCTTCCTCTGTTTAAAGATACAATAAATTTATCTGAGAGCAAATCATTGGCCTTGTCAGTAACAGAAAAGAGTTACGACATCAAAGTTTGAAATATTCTGAATAAAGGTGGAGCGAGAAAGTGCTAAGTGAATGATGACACGAAATAGCTTGAGTTCGCCAAGTAAATGATCTAAGAATGGTGAACTGTTTAGAAATATCGTCCAAACAATACCAATATGATTCAGCACCTAATACATTGAAAGTGTTATATGTGTATACGTAAATGGATTATTGGTATTCGAGTACAGTAGTTTATTTCAATATATGATTTCTACTTCAGTATGACACTAAAAGTGGAAAAAAGTCAACTGATCAATGTACCTTCCTTTTCAGACTATGAAAACCATAATGCATAGAGACAGTAGACCCCGGATTTAAAATTGTTGTAGGTCAAAAAATACTCACCGTGCAAACTATTATTGTTAATGTTTTTCGTATAATTTATAATCGTGTTCGCAAGTTGAACAAATACATGAGTTGAATACCTCGAAATTGGAACGGTTAAATTATTTGGACGTATTAAAAATGCTCGTATATAAACACATTTTCTGAATCAATACACCGACATGTTACTAGAAATACACCGTTGTTTAAAAAGACAATTTGAACTGCATTGTTTTTTCAAGAATCGGGAATCGGTCACAAATCTAGTGTCCTCGGTAAGTGCTCATTCTGAGAGATATGTCAGAATTTCCCAAGTAAGAGTTCCGCGAACTCTCGCAATAATTGTCCAAGCCTTGCCAGGATGCTCTTCAACCTGGGTAGTGGCGATAGGTTTTATATAATATTTCTTCATGTATTGACCTCTTTAAAAATAAAAAGGAAGCCTTGAGCTTTAACTAGATCGAAGCTGGGTCACACAAACAAAAAACATAGCAAGTGAAAGTGCAAAGTAACGCCAATGTAATACGTAAAGCTGGAAATGCTCTCTGCTTAATGATATTTATATGACTCATTTTATAAGTACACAATTATTTACGTAATGTTTATAGCACATAGTGAACCACAACATCACACTGCAAATATAAACACTAGAACAGGTATTTACATTAAGCGATTACAATTCCATACAAAAGTTTAAGTCCCAAGGAAAAGATTTTCTGCTCCGTAACTGTTTCTATACAATTAGAGACAAAACCGAGAATCCAAAAGGAAAGTTATATTAATTTTAACAATGACCTTTAATGTATTATATATAATTTGATTGTATAATTGTAAAGAACCGGTAACAAGTATTGTACTTCAGCCTCTGGGTCAATGACCCCCATCTCGATCAGGTTTTCGTCCTGTTTCCCTGATCCTCGAGCAAAGGCTGAGATGGCCCTTTGTTTTGCTTCTGGACATAAATGTAACTTCAAATTGACTTCTCCTCACAGTACGTCACACACAGTTTTTGACATAAATAAATAAATACATTCCAGTGACTTCGATGCAATACGCAGCAACGAGCTTACAAAACCCGCAGGACGATGACAAAACTTCAATTATCCTCTCTTATTTTATTTCAATAGTTCAGATGAGTTCTGCGTCTCTAGCACGCAACTAATCTTTATAAATGGGTTCTCTGAAGAAATATAATTTAACAAAGACGTGACGAATTGTACTTTAACTTCTAGTCCTAGTGCCTAAAAATCTGAATTTTTGAGAACGAAACCATAAAAAAAGCATCACACAATAATCTATACGATGAGAACTTCTTGGACATTCTATTATATGTTCGCTCATGCATGGGTACACTAGTTCTGAAGTAATCCGGTATTTCCTGGGAATTCAACAGTCACCTACTAAATAGGAAAAGGCATTCTATCGTAATGTAACAGGTCAATCTGCCTACGTTGCGGCCTGTTCCCCGGCCTGCAACGCCCCAAAACGTCATAGTACGACCCAATCTGAACCCGCTCCGCAAGTCTCCGGCCAGCCCGCTCGGTTGCTCCTCCCTGCCCGCTCCACCCTACTCTCTCAAACTACCGTCTCCACTCTACCCGCTCCCCCCTACCTGGCCCGCTCTACCCGCTCCATCCTACGCACTCCACCCTACCCGCACCGCCCTACCCCGCTCCGCCCTACCCATTCCACATTCCGCTCCGTACGTACTGCTCCGACGTCCACCTAGTGTTGATAGGAAAAACAACGCAAAACCACTGATCAGAGCAGCCGACTCGATGACCATTCCTCTCCAGTCCGCGGCCCAATTCGATCTAGCCGCCTACTCAGTGTAAAAAACCCTGCCACGGTCGCGATTCGACCCGTAGGCCCTTCCGGCCGGAGGCCACGCAATGGCCTCCATTGACGCCCTGAGCGACCTTCGCCCGCCCGTGTGCGCAGGAGGAGCTTGGCGGCGGCGCAGGCTTCGGCTGGAGGCGCACACGGTGCGCACGACGACGGCTACCTGCTCACGCTGCACCGCTCGCGCCGCCTGCGCCTCGCCCGCGGGCGGACGAGGGCGACAGGGGCGAGCCAGTGCTGCTGGTGCACCGCATCTTCTGCGCTCGACCTCTGGCTGCTCACGCCCCGCCACCCCACGCGCTCGTGAGTCAGCGCTGGGCGCCCTCGCCGCCGCCCCGCCGCGCCCCACATCCCCCCGCCCCGCCCCCCGCCGCGCCCGCCGCGCCCCGCCGCGCCCCGCCCCCTGCCCGCCCGGTCGCGCCCCGCCGCGCCCCCGCCGCGCCCGCCGCGCCCGCCCGCCCGCCGCGCCCCGCCCCGCCCGCCGCGCCCGCCGCGCCCGCCCGCCGCGCGCCCGCCGCGCCGCGCCACCCCGCCCCGCCACGTCCCCTCCTCCCCGCACGCCCCGCCACAGCCCGCGACGCCACGCCACGCCCGCCAGCCCGCTCCCATGCACCGCCCCGTCCACGCCCCCACCGCAGCCCGACCAAGCTCCGCCGCGCCCCGCCTCGCCCCGCCACGCCCTGCTCCGCCCATTTATAAACGCTTCACTCGTAACTCAAAATCATAATTGCATGTAATGAAATTAGTCGCTGAGGATGCGAAATTTTGCTTAGATGAATTGCGAGAGCGTTAGCAGAAACTGCAACGAGAAGTTTTGTGCATCGCTTTCTGTGTTCTCATCAAACCATAGAGTTCTGGGGGGGGGGGAAGCAACACAAAATTGGCAAATATTATTACTTTGCTGTAAGATTCAATGAGTGTTGAAGAGATTGTCATAGTTATCTGTCTGGACGAAAATAAAAGTCCTGCTTACGAATTTCACGTCATTCGTGCTTACTGCTTTTGCGTTCCGCGTCTCAGAGCGCTGGTTCAAAGAAACTACACGATAACTGCTTGATGCTAACGTACCACAAACTTTCAATGCGCCCCATATAGGTATTGCTTAGCTCCTCGGCACGATCGCTACACAAATGTTCACGGCTCCTCTGATTTTCAAACAATGCGAACTCGTCGCATCTGATGTGGGAAAAAATTGGATTCCAGGAAATCTGACAATGGGCAACTCTTGTCTCCGCTGCCTAGGAGGTGGGACAGCCTATTAGTGATTTCCCGAAGCAATTAAATATCAATTTTTTAGGAGATTTGTTCAAAAATGAGTATTTGGTCAATTGTGATGGAATTCTCGCGGTTTTTTGAGCAAGATAAGACTATCTCCGAAGCAGGAAGTTTGCAAAGTATAATCTTTTTTTTCTAAAATGCCTTCAAAGAGCAGTGAAACTGAGCTGTTCGAAGCGTGGCACCAAACTTGAATTAATTCGGTGGCCCATGCATCAACCTGAGTTAATAATGACTATTAAAGTACGGGTGACAGTTATTGGCTGATTTAAATATTGTGACTTGTAATAAATGCGAGGCATCTTCTAGCCACTGTTATCCAATCGGGAGCTTCGATAATTAAAACTAAAGTCGTAGCGATCTGTCAAAACTCACTAATTTGAAAATGGATTACATTTACGAAATGTGTATCCAACTAGACTAGACTAGAAAGCGGTGATAAAACATTTACATGTGGAAATTTATCTTTTTTCATACAAAACAGATCATTATTTTTTCTGGACTGTTTTTCTAATGACTCATTTGGACAACGATCTCAGAAGGTATGACTTCAGATCACCAAATTGGATTACAGAATATTATGAAACGATAATGTAATGATGAATGTTAATAAACGAGTTTGAAGTGATCTTACGATATGATCAAGTTAAGTTTGTATTCGATTATTGAAGAGACGTCATCAAAATTGAGTAAATGTTATTAATAATTAAATTTGTTCAAAGATTACATAAATGTCATTATTTTGAATCATCTTAGTAATTGACACAGTCTCCATAGGGGAGCTTCCACGCGGTCCTACAGTGCAAAAGTTACATTCGTAAAGGCATCTTGCAACATTGTCAGGTCTGGAAATATAAAATACTAATTTTATTCCTTGTGTATCCTGCTAGTGGCATTTTGATCTCCAAGGATACTTGATTCTTACCTTTAACATAATCTTTAAAATGTTTAAATTAGACGTAATGTTAAATGTATCTCATCCGTTGGTTCGATCGAGCGGTGTCAAGACCGGCAGACTTTGCCCCGCCCCACTCGCGCGAGCTAAGCCGCAAGCACCGAGATAAGTACTACTTCGCGCAGCTGGCAACACCAACAAATCCGTTTCCCGAGCGACGTTGACAGCCTGGCAACTCGCCAGGTGCAGTAGTAAAAGCATTGCCTTCACGACCCATACGTTCTCGCTTCTCTCGCCTGTATGTCATCCGACTCACACCAGCTGCATTCCTTCCTTGCGTCTCTTACAATTATGTTAAAGGCATTTCTTCGTGAATAACACACAGCACACACATACACACACGCGCATGCACTGAGAAATTACTGTAATGAGTTAGTTACCTGCCAGCTCTGTAGAAGGAGAGAAGAAATTATATCGTGTCATGTAAGTGCGATCTTAATGTTAGATATTATAATTCTCTCCCAACTGAACCCTTGCGATTGTATCGCGCAAAAGAAAGAACTGTAGAAACATTGCATCTGAAGTTGGATACTTTACAACAAGGAAAGTTGTAAACGCTAATATATAATTTCATTACGTTTCTTACTTAGGTTTATGGCTAAAAAACGGGGTTTACAAATTATAGAACAATATAAACATTATTCATTTCGAGCATAGAAATATACACGTTTTCAAAAATTGAACAGATAACCAATAACCGTACATGTACCTTGGGGTCTGTAGTGAGAGATCCTACTATTCTTATTAACATGAAAAGTAAAACGTCACACAAAATTAGAATCACTAAACATTTTTCGTAGATAAAATGCCAACTTTTCTTTGCTCATTTATATTTAAGCTTACAAAAACTCACTACATTCGTATCGCTAACCAACCTCACCTTTGCTGCCCCCCCCCCCGGTAGGCGACAAAGAGCTTTCGATTGATCGACTGCAACTCACAAAACCAAACGACCAAGACCAAGAAGGTGGAATAAAATTGCACTTGAAAATGACGTAATGAGAATGAATTGTTAACGTATTTTTGTGGTGTTAGTCACTTGAACTATAAAGATTTCATTAGAACTTCGTACATATATTATACTAATATCAAAATCAATTTAATCCGTATTCGTACCCATACAAAAACAAATCAGCAAACAAGTCAAATGTCTTTGTAGGTATTGCTTTGTTTCCTTCCCATTTCCATTCCTTATCTTCCCAAGACTACTGTTCATATAACTGTACATGTTATAGGAACTCCATGCAGCATGTCATTCAATATGCTTTCCCACCAACTTTACTACTGTTTACACTTAAGGTAATAGATTCACAAAAACGTACTAAGATGACACTATCACGAGAATGAAAAGAGCCTTTAACTAATATTCTTGCAACTCATTTTAAGAATATGCCTCCCTTCAGTAATGACCTAGGAAACATTTAGTCTCCTCCATCTCTAGCTCACATTTAATAGGAATGTGATATCCGAATCCTCCAGTTTCTCGTGTCGTGAGATGTCGAGTTTGGAAAAGTCTAATATTGATGATTTTTTCGTCATTGATATCCCAACTAAGCTTCTAAAGCTTCACTTTTAAAATCTATTTCGGCACCGTTCTACGCTTTCAAGCATTTTCAATTTCTATTACATTAAAAAATATCGCATATCACATGTCGTTTAGAAAAACGTACGTATACATATAAGAAAACTAGGTACATACACTTTTAATTGCAGTAGCAATTGCAATTAAAGTCTGTATCTCAACTGAACAGTTTGTTCTGACGTTTTACACATATTGTCAGCTTATTACGTATTCTTCTTATACAACATGTTTTTAAGTTTATTGCAACATATTTTTAAAGATTTACAGGAATTAATGATACGATGGTATCGAGAACTTTCTTATATTCTAAATCCAGAAAATTTCGTACTGAACCCTTTTCTAAATATTACTAGACTTAGAGATTAAATTCCTCATTAGTTGGCACTTCAAGCGCACATTTTGAAACAAAAAAAGAATTGGAAGATTGCAGTAAATTCAGGAGGGGAAGCTACGTAAATGTTAACTATGTCCACTACTGATGCCGTCACCTTGCTTACCTGTTGTTGCAGCCTTCCTGCTGGCGGACAAGGGGTACGACGTGTGGTTGGCCAACCTGCGCGGCAATCCGTACTCGCGCCGCCACGAGAGCCTCTCCACGCAGGACCTCGCCTTTTGGAACTTCAGGTGCGCCGCCCCATGGTCGCCTTCTCCCTACAACACAAAAGGTCGCTTATTGCACCTTCAGCAATCCCCTCACGTTACTTGCGTTTGTGAATACGAAATGCCCATGTTACAACAGTGTGTTATGTTTGTTTTTTAAAATTTATTGTACCCGAATGGTGGTAAAGCCACTTTCCAGGTTTGATATGGAAAGGGTAACAATCAATACAACCTAGAAAACAATTTTTACTATATATATATATATATATATATATATATATATATATATATATATATATAACACCCCAAAACAAACGAGGTACTTGCAAATGAAATATCAACTTAACCCGTATTACAGCAGTTGAGTTCGAGATATTTTATCACCCATGACAGACAAAGCTGGTTTTTCCCTGGAATTACAAATTTCAACAACAAATGTTATATGCTGGTTATCCACCTAATTTCCTTAAGAACTACAAGATTGATAAGTAATATGTAAAGGGATAAATCCGCTGGTAGTTCCACACTGCGATTTTCAATTTGTCACAGACTTAGGTGGCGCAGGGCTTCTATGTCACTACAGTGCCTCCGAGTGGGAGGTCCTAGTTTCAAGTCCGGACATGGCAGGATTTTCGATACTAGTTACATAGATAAGTCGAGTTCAGCCAGTGTCTGGAGGAAAATTCTAGCTTAGAACGCACAAACACCCTTCTATACTTTAAGAAGTTTTAATCGCTGATTGAGGTATCAAAAATTTGAAAGCTCACTTCAAATGTAATGAAGGTGGGCTTGTGTGAAATTACTCTTGCTTTTCTGTATTATGTTCTTTAAATACTGTCTCATTTAAATTCGTTAAAAGTTCGTTCTAAAAGTAAGTAATGGCGGCTCTTTCTGACAATGAAAATAAATGCAAGTAAGTACGAGAGGCAGTTCGTTTGAATTAGACTGATTCAAGTTATAACTGAGTTTTTAGTACGTCAAAAATTACAATACTATAATATTTCGTAACTATTTTGAACCATGCGAGAAAGTGCGCGCTGTTTCAGCTCCTCTATTTTCGGTTGTGGCGTGCGCAGCTGGCACGAGATGGGCGTGTACGACCTGCCGGCGTGCGTGGACCTGATCCTGAAGGCGACGCGCCGGGAGCGGCTGTTCTACGTGGGCCACTCGATGGGCAACACGGCCTACTACGCCATGGCGGCGGCGCGGCCCGACGTGGGCGCGCGCGTACGCCTGCACGTGGGGCTGGCGCCGGCCGTCTTCATGGCCCACATGCCCAACCAGGTGGCGCGCGTCGCGGCGCGCAGCGGCGACCGCATCGTCGTGAGTCCGCTGTTACTTGCGCCACGCCGCGCCACGGCGGTCCGACATTTAGGCCAATGCATTAGCCGATGGCCATTTAAGCCAACGGCATCGCATGAGAGCCAATCGAACATTAGAAGAGGTGAAAACTAGCGAAAATAGTCTAACTCACTAGTTTCATGTAAACGTTAATTTTACAATCTAGAATATTTGAAACACGTATTTTAAAAACGATTATTTAAAAGCTTCCCAACCCTGTAAAGATGTAATATTATAATTATTAATACAATAAAATATTCTTGGAGACAATAAAAAACTAGTGAGTTCCCCACCGGTAGTCCGAAACGAGACCCCAAACGATGGGCCCGAAGGGATGTAAATCAGAGTAACGCATGAACAGACGAACAGACTTGAGGCCCATTCACAATTCAAACATGAACATAAGTATGGTGTTAATATAAAAGTTCGGTCTATGTCCACAAGCAGACTCACAATGCGTTCGCATAAGCATAACACGTATGACGTTCACTTAAGAACTTGCAACCTTCAAGCTTCTGTGCTTATGCTTAAGTAAGACGTAAGAAATGAATCAATCACGGTAAGTTAATTCAAAATCGAGAATCGAAATAGTGATGTCGATAGATGAACTAACGCCATATGGGTCATGGGCACAGACAATATCTCGAAACTGATTCTCTCATCCAACCAATAGTAAACTAGAACGTCTCACAGCGAATAGATACTCCAATTTTGCTTACTTTTACGTCAGACATAGTGAATACATCAGTCTATCACTTATTCTAATGTTTACATGTATGCATTATGTTTATGTTTAAGTTGGCATTGTGAATGTGTCTTTATGCAGGATGGATGTATGACGAACGGATACACATTTGTAGGCTTGATGTATTCTCTCCTAGAACCAGCAAATGTCACATTCCCCAGCCCATAGGTCGCGGAAGGCTGTCAACACGCGCAGCTCGTGACCGCCGCCGCCGCTGCTGAGCCGCGCCGCGCGCGTGTTGCAGAGGGCGCTGGAGAGCTCGCACGCGCCCGAGCTGCTGCCGGCGTCGGCCGCGCGCGCCGCGCTGCTCTTCCTCTCGTGCCAGCCGCACGCGTCGCGCGCGCTCTGCCGGCGCACCTTCGAAACGGCGTACGGCCCCGCGCACTCCGGCTTCAACGAGGTACAGCGTCTAGTGTGTACAACGAGGCAGAACACTGTTCAATGTTGCCTTTTGCGCATTTAATCTGCTATGTATAGGCTTCGAATGCGCTTTTTTTCATATTTTCTCAATTTTTCGGTTCCTAAATAGTTGAACTAATTAAAGTCTTAAGAATATTACAAAACAGTAAAAGATGGTACCGTTCTTATATACATATAGATACACATATACATATAAATACACACACACACACACACATATATATATATATTCACGAGTATATATGATGTGATGATCGGTAAGAAAAATGGATACGAGGGGTGTCTGCACTATTCTATTGTGAGCGTGCCGGTGTGTTGCAGTCGCTGATCCCGTTCTACGCGGCGCACGTGCTGCAGAGCTCCTCGGCGCGCACGCCCGGCCACTTCGCGCAGCTCGTGCTCTCAGGTGCGCCCCCCCCCCGCCCCCGCGAACGTCCTTTGCGTGCACTCTCCCGAATACAGGGAGTAGTATACGTATAGATTACTTTCTCGTATAAGTACGTATATACGAGAAAGTAATATGCGTAGTATATTACATATCCGTCCGAGTGTATATATCAACAAGCTAGAATATACTACGTAGAGTGTCTGTCCCTATAGTTTCAGCGCTCTTGGTGGAGGCTCCTGGAACTAGTCGCCGCCATGTTTTTTGGAAGTCAAAAGTGACGGTGTGACCGTCCGTAACCAGCGCCAAACAATGCTACAATACTTTATTTCTCAGAGAGAGCTGCTTTGACATAAAAAAAGGGCATGGCTTCAATTTTCTTCAAATATGGAGGCGCTTCAGTCATTCTTCGTAGTATATTTATAGTTATATATAGTATATGTGGTATGGTACTTTTCCTTCCGTCCTTCCATCCGCCCGTGGGCCCGTACATGGTCAATTCTAGGGCCTAACCGTTGAGACGATTTTCTCCAAAGTTGGTATTTTCATCGATCTGGCTGCCTTGCGGCCCCGTGATTTGAAACCGATATTTTAATTTTGGATGGTACTTTAAAGGAAGGTTCTGGAACTTTTTCTAAATTTTCAAAACAGTGAGTCAAAATATGTTTAACTATTGTTGTAGGATGGCGCAAATAATGTTTAAGACTATGATTCAGATCTCAGTTGCGTTGAAAATCCCTGAGTTTTCGAAAATTGCGAAAGTTACAAGTAACGTATATAATAACTAAAATATGGAAGATAAGGATTCTTCTTAATGAAATCTGTTCTTTAAAGACATCTGGAATTAACACCATTTACAATATTTTGAAACTTCGAGTAGTTTTGTGTTTGTTCTGTGAAATACAGGCAATTACAATTTTTTCGATCACTTTATTTTACAATTTCACAAATTCAGCTCATTAAGAAACGTCATGCACATTTTTTGAATGTGAAGATTTCGCGTAATATGTCCTTGGAATGTATGAAATTTGTAAAACAAATTCATTTTTTCATGAACAGAACAACTAATGCTTAAAATAAGACCGCAGGTCTCGTTTTCGTTGATCTCTCCATATTTTCAAAAACTGCATACACATTTGAATACTACAAAATTGAAGATAGTGACTTTTACCTTAAACGAAATCTCTTCTAATAAATCTAATTAATAAAAAAAATAATATTCAAATTTTTCAAAACTAGCATTTTTTCCGCAATCTTTGTTGTTGAAATTAATGAAATATATCCGAACTACTATTAATTAAAAAAATTAATGGTATTTTAATTAAAATTTATTGTAGAAAATCCCAATATGAATTCGATTTTTACTCTATTGTACAATTTGTATTCTCAATATATTGATGTATTTTATATCAACCAATCCGCAAACGTTAATTGAAATTAGTTCAATTAAGTTTTCTCTCTTAATGGGTAGCATAATGCCCATATCCGTAATATGGGCATTATGCTACCATAGTTTCGTATGCAATCATGTGGTAATATATTGGATAACCTTCAGTTCTGGTCGTTCAATTTATATGTGAAATTATCCTTGCTTGTCTGCATAACGTGCTACAAAGATTATAAAAGTTGAGATCTATTCATGCTTGTTTTTTTTGTAGTAGTATGAAAGGGACACTACCTGACTATTGAAATAATAGCATATATGCATACGATCGCGCTTTGTTTGTACTTTTTCAGATGATGTCTAAATTGAGACCAGAAGCTTCAATATTATAATAATATTGGGAAACCTTTCTCAATACTGCGAAAACGTTTGTTCTATTCAGCACACCTAGTTTTTATTAAGTCGTTATTAAGTCGTTTATTAAGTCGTATTAATTTTTCGTCTAAGAGCAGTAAAAAACTGAATGTAACGTTTAGAGGAGAAATACAAACTGCACGCATTTTCGTGAGCCCCAGAATCTCTTCCCAAAATTTACTGTACATTGTTGCAAAATGAATAAAAGAATTTACAAAGCTATGTTAACAATATTTGAACTATAAACTAACTGATTAGTGGTCCTGAGTGGGTCAACGGCTAAGGTCATTAGTCCGGTAAGTATAGTTTAAGTGTAGTGTGAACTGCCTCTGCTAGATAGCAAAATCCGACGCCAAACTACACGTCGGATCGCGGGGATATCCCAAACCAACCGCCTGATTGGGCGAATCATACTACGTAACTTTAGCGGTAAAATGGTTATTACGGGAAGTAGTACGCGTCATTAAAATGCACGAGATGTGTGTTAAACAAACAAGCGTGTGAAACGTTTTATTAATCGCGCTGAAAAAAATTACTGACCTCGTTTACGACATAGTAAAAGGCAATTGCTGATATAAAGTGCTGCAAATGGACATCGATTACACAATCGTGCTTATTTTGCCAATTTTTTTTGCATTTCACGATTGCACATTTACTTTGAGAGCAACCGCCGCCGGGAACCTAGGACTTCCCTGTTGGAGACACTGCATAGACATCAGTGGATTCCCTGAGCCACCTCTCCCGGTACATATTCAGTGTGAATTGCCACCTGATCTCGGGTAAAACTTGGAAGGTATTGTGTGGCTGTTGGTGCGTGGGCGGTTGCGGGAGTGGACTCGGGGGTGCGTGCGCAGGGCGCTTCCGGCAGTGGGACGAGGGCAGCGCGGAGGGCAACCAGCGGCGCTACGGCCGCCCCGAACCGCCCGACTACGACATCGGCCTCGTCTCAGCGCCCTCCGCCATCTTCTACTCGGACGACGACAGCGCCGTCAGCCCCACGGTGAGCACCGCGCCCTTCAACCGCTCCCCCCCCCACACACACACGCACATACACGCGTTACAACGCATGCAATGCAGACATCACATCCATCATGAACAGAATACACACTGCACACACCACGAACATCGTACCACTAAACACACGCGCACCAGGTATGTATGCAATACGGCGAACATCCCATTGCAAACAAAATTTTCGATGAACAGAACTTGGCTCTGAAGCTCATTGAGGGATAGTAATGGAAGAATCTGAATCCAAAAGTTACAATTCAAATTTTTACTCAAATGTTCGTAAATATATGTAATAAATATTCCTACTTGAGCTATGCTGGGGGTATTACGAGAGAACTATTGCGCAAGTACAGAGAGGAAGATAAAAATGTAATTTATTTCAATGTAATGCACAAGGAAAGCTTATAAATATGAGAGAATGCCCTACTGTATTGGTCTTCGGAAAAGAAACTTCTTAATGCTGTTATTACTTACTTTGGAAACAAACTAGTGGTGCTAAACATCACATAGTTTCTTGCATGATTCCTAAATTTGCAATTTTTGAAAATTTGGAGATTCCAATCAATATGGGACGGCGTCTTTTTTTTTAAGCATTCCTTCTATCCTTGGAAAATAGTTAAAGGAAAAATTGGAGCGGTTTTTGAAAAAAACAAATGTTAACTTTGTTAAATTACTCATATTTTGCGCCAAAATTACATGTAAACAACACATATTTTCGATTAATTAAGGATTAATTTACTCGTGAAATGTACACTACGAGCAGTATGAATTCTGACCGAATTTGAAAGAATTAGGAACACGCTGCTTCAAGAAGTTTGTATTCAAGTCATATAAATGGAAGTTCCGTTTAAGTAATTGGGAAACCCAAATATTTTGTTACTATACAAACAATGTCTAGTCTAGAATTTGTTATAGTAAATGACGTAAGTCCACATAGAAGCTGACCACCTGGGGGTTAATTACACTCGGCTCAGAGAAAGTAATATCATTGTATAAGATTGGGGTGCTTTGTCTGGCTGTGTCTGTGCTTTGTGAGTCTGGGGATTGGTATTGTACATACTGAATGCTGGGGGTCCAATTTCAAGGGAAACAATAGGTGCAAAGGAAAGGACACTTGTAATCCTTTGCCACACAAAGTTGATAATAAAGAGAAGCTTCGAAAAGGGTAAAAGAATGCATATATTCATTTCATTTTTTTCACAATATATTGATGTGTTTGTCTGTAAACATGTTGGCTTAGAATCACCGAAAAATATTCTGGGGAACACTAGTGTATCAAAATGTAGATGTAGAACAAAATACTAATAAAACATAATGTTGATATACACTTAATAGGACTACTGATAAAAGCGTGACTTAACCGTGAGTCTTTTACTTAAAAATTTAATAAAAAACCTGATTTTTGTACACTTTTAAAATGTATACATAAGTATACATTGTTCAAAATATAAAGGATGTTCCTCGTACGCATTTGTATTTAGCACACATTCACTGCATTGTATCTAAAATACAATCCCTTTGAAACGTGCATACTCTGACATTACATCCTCTTAAGGCAAGAGCCTGCCATGACGTCCTAGCCATTTGATTCATAACGTGCTTGAAATTACATACAATTGCGAATACTTTCACTTTTATTCTTGGGCAATCCTCGAGCGGACTCAGGAATAATAAAAATGCAAATGGCCAGAGGACCCGGTGATGCCTTGGACTTCATCCGACTAATCTCGTTCCACAGGCAGAAGGAATTCTGCCTGTTGCAAGGCGGAGAGAACAGTGTCGAGGTCGCCCTGTGCATCGCCTGAAGACAGAGGCTGGCGCCCCGGCGCATAGTGCAGTGTGCCATTTCAGCGGGATCCGTAAACCGTCATTTCTCTGGAATGTTCACGACCTTACGGCCACATCGCGCTGACACGCAGAGTCAAGGACGGCTTTCCAAATACAGTGCTTTCGAAGACGGTAATTTGAAACTCTCTCTTTGCTTGAACATCGAATCAAACACGAAAATGTTTCTATCATTCAGGAAGTGAAGATTGCAAGCCTCCAAATTGTTACGTTAAAAGAGTTTGTTTATTGATAAATATAAAGATAAGATAAATGTATTTACACTCCAAAAGGGTATAACCCGGTGGCAGTTAATTATATAAATACGGTAATATAATATAATCATAATATTATAAAAACTGATAATAAATAAAGCATTAAATTACCCGACGAAAAAGAAAGATACGACTTAATCTCAATGCGCACAGATTTTTTGTGCAATTAAGTCCGCAGTGCACTATCCTTCATTTTACTGCACTGCACTTCACGACAACACTTCCTTCATTATTTGTCTGATCTATACTGCAAGACACCTCTATTCACAATATAGCACTTCTAACCCACTATTAATAGTTAAGGCTCTCATTTACTTTCAAATACTTTAAATTAATTACGCAAACTGTTGAGCGCTGAGCCAGGGAAAGGTTCTAAGCTTTTTGCAGGCAATCTATTTCATCTCGTTATTGTTTGGTTTGTGAAAAAAATTTCCTGACAACCGTTCCCTGCGGTCTATGGTTTAATTAATTTTCAGGAACTCTGATTATATTTTTTTACCTTTCGGATGCTAATGATTCCAAAATGCGAATATCACCCGAATGTCACAAAGTCTACAATTATCATTCAAGTCGTCAGTCAAAAATCGTCCAATTAAGTTTTTCTAAACGATCCTTAACTTCTTATGATTTTCTCATCTTGTAATTTAATGGCTTTGATTCCCTTTGTTTATTTCCTCTGTTCTACTAAATTATTTACCAACCTTTCTTGATTTTATTCTATTTCATAATTAAATTCTTCAAACTTTTGTAGACTACATTTAATTTATTAATGTGAGTTCTCCACGCAAATTGTCAAAAATATTTTTCAAATTACAAGCCATTGTACAAATAAACTACCGTCTTCCCTTTTTAGCAATCACTCTAAGCTGTAAATTATTCAGGGTAACTTTAAGAAGCTCACTAGTAAAACAGTATGTTTTTTTTCCGCAGGACGTGGAGCATCTGATGAGTCTGCAGAAGAACGTCGTGTTCCAGCTGAAAGTGCCCGACCGCCCCTACAACCACATGGACTTCCTATGGACCCCGAGCGCCGTCCAGACTCTGTACGACCCCATATTCAAATTACTCGCTCAGTTCTAGCGCACACGACGTCTGGCCGGGAACGAAGCGACAGATTTCTCTACAAGACACAAACGTTTGATCGTTGTACGTTTTCATGACAAGTCGTGTTGTGTCTAAATGAAATTTACATTTTCATATCCTCTGAAATGCAATAAAAGGAAGTTTTAATTTAAAATTTTCTTTGTCGATGAGAGTGTTTGTAAATGTTTGGTTAACGTTTCGTATAATTCACTTACAATGTGTTTTTATCTTACAGCTAGTTATAAATAAATGTTTTTGTTAATATAAGATGAAAAAGAGTTAAGAAGTCGTTTATTCTTCGTAAGACTGAAAAATAAATATCCAGTTATTAGTTTAGCAGTTACATAGGATAATAAAATTAAGATAATGAATTATTGTTCAGTAAATAAATGTAATACTTTTTTATAGACGACTCTCTTTATTTTTTATTGTTGATGTACAAACTATGAAGTAGCAATATTAACTCATTAATTAGCAGAGCATAACAGAGACTACAGTTACCAGGTCACAGGATAAATCAAACTATGGAAAACAAATGCCATGGATTATAATGAATTTTATTTTCTCACGCGATAAACTACTACCATCAATACTCGAAACGGCTTATTATAACTTGCCACAAACAAAGTTTCAAATAAATTGTATTAAAAATTGACGTCTTCTGAAAGAAATATAGCCAGAATGTGTTCTTCAAATGCAGTATTATAATTACAATACTGGACTTTGTGCAATGTAATTTTATAATACATTTATGTCTAATTTATTTGACAAATTAAATATTTATTTTCTAAAAATTTCTATATTTTATCCCTTTGACCATTCCTCACAGCTTCAAACCTAGGAAGTGTAAAAATTAGGCGGGGAGAAATGTGATATTATCTTGTAAAATTCGGATAAAACAAAACAATGTCTAAATACATCTGGATATATTAAAATTCAAGTTTTTTTTACAAGAAATAACTATGAGCAAAATATTACAAGCGTGTCTTATTAAAGTGTATTATCATTGTTAAATGTATTTGGCGTTATTTTACCTATCTACAATTTTTTTGGGGAAAACGATGATGTATAACAAGAATGTACCAATGAATTCAGAAGTCGTTACTAATTTCAATGTTTAAAACAACTCAAATGGTAATTGTTTAAATTTATATTATTCTCAAATTTAAACATTTGACATAAATATTATTTAATATTAATTAATGGATTAATCGATGAATTTTTACTTAAAAAGGCATCTTTCTGAAGTGACATTGCTGATCAACGGAAAGTAATTTTGGCAAAATAATGGTATTATGCTTACTACTTTTCTTTATTGTATAAAGCTTTGCTGTAGGCTTTCAAAATTATTTCAAATTTATTTGAAATTGAGAAATTATTTCTTTGTTATTTTTTGTAATTAAAAAGGATAATCTTTACAAATAACTTTAATTCAAATTATATTAGAGCTATTAGAAAGGAATCAAAAATGCAACTGGCAAAAATAACGCCCACTCCCTTCTTACAAACGAATTATTTTTGGTTTGTTTTAATTAGTTCAGGCTGAGTTGGTTTCAACAATATGCTCATAAATATTAATAAAGTAGAAATATTATCGTAGTTATATAAATTATTTCCGGAATTCTTTCGTTTCGTTGCTTCAGTTCATCGTTTTTTAATATGTACGAGAGAAATATTTGAATTTCACACTTCAATCCTTGGTAAATGGTTTGCACAGAACATGGGATCAGCAACAAGTCTCCAATGGTCATTGCTTGCAGTTCTGTAGTTTGAACCTTGTTTCACCCTCATAGCCTATGTGATTGTTTTACTGATTAGTAATTTTGTGGGCCTGAAATGCTAAGGTCATTAGTCACATAAGTGTAGTGAATGTGTTGTCTCGAAAGGTGGCAGTGATCTTATCCCGTTGCGTGGTGAGATGCGGGCCGACCTACCCGTCGGCTTGCGGTTTTTCCACATACCAGGTACCTCCTACCAACAGGATGCCCCAGCCAGCACAACATTTGAGCATGTATGGTAGTGTAGCGTATGTTAGTGTGTGTGTGTGCATGTAAGGAGCAAAGAAGATGAAGGAAAGATCGAGCGCGGCCCGAGGCCCGTTTGTTAGAGTACTGCTCCAGCATTCGCCTGGTGTTGTTAGGAGAAACACGGAAAAATACCGATCAGAGCAGAAGGCCGCTAGAATTCTCTTTCAGATAGCGTCTGAATTCGACGAAGCTATGTAGCTACTGTGGAATATCCTGCTACCGTCAGGTTTTGAACTCTAGAACCTCCCGGTCAGAAGCACTGCAATAGACTTATCTGTTTACTATACGGTAGAATTAGGCCTTCTGAGACATGGTTAGTGCTGATTGCTGTTGTTGAGTTTTTAGTGATTCCCGGCTACTCAACGAACTGGGTCGTTAGTCTCGTAAGTATAGCGCATGTCTTAATTGAGACGTGGCTGTCTTCCCCCCCTGTATGGCAAGATCCGGCGCCGATCTACCGTCGGCTACAGGGGTTTTCCCCACCTGGTATCTCCAACTAACAGGGCATCACCCCAGCTCGGACAAGCTCTAAGCTCCCGACCGGTCTCCCGGCATGAGTACTTGTGTAGCGCGTTTTAGTGTGTCGTGTGTGCATGTAGGGGAGAAGATATAACAAGGAAGAGGCAGGGAAGATCGCTCGCGGTCCGAGGCTCCTTTGTTAGGGCACTGGTCCGGCATTTGCCTGGTGTTGAGAATCCAAGGAAAACTAACCGGCCGCTAGAATGCTCTTCCAGACAGTGACTGTATTCGACCTAGCAGGCAGGCTAGTGTCGAAAATCCTGCCACCGTCGGCAGTCGAACCTGGACCTCCCGGTCAGAGAGTCTACAGTAACATCGGTTAATGCCGTGAGCCATCTTTTCCGGTGGTTAGTGCTGAGATATTTGAAGCATTTGGGTCGATGGTCCGTTTCGTGTGAAACACGGAAACCCACGTATGGCGTCCTAAGTTCCAAACATTTTGTAATTTTTCATCGAATCTGCAGTCTTGTTCTGATGCAGCGACGATAACGGTTCACCTGATGATCTTTTGCTTCGTACACATATTAATTTCTATTATGTGGATGTGCGAATATGAATATATAGTGTTTTCTGGCATCTATAAAAACCCTCCATACAAACGTTTCATTTTCTTCAACACGGAGTTTCAACAGTGCTTTTATTGCAGTTTATTTCAATGAAGATTGAAGTTAATTGCACTAGTGCTCCGCATGACACCGGGTATTGTGTCGCTGTTTTGTTGTTCTCACGCGGTTTCGTTTACAGCTTCGGAATCAAATAAACCTAGTTTCCCGTTGCCGCGGTTCTTTTTATCCATGCCACAAAAAGAGCTTGAAGGAACCTAAAAAAATTGTACTCTTCTATTTGCGTGTCACAGTATTGCGCAAATGATATTATGATTTCAGAATTTCATCTGGCTACGATAAGTTTCAAAATTATTTTCTAATTGTTTAATTTATCTTATGTTAGGAGACTGAAAATATTCTTGCCTCATGTTAAGATTACTAAATGTAGAAGAATGAAGCTTGAAGTCAGATCTGCAGTTGTGTGCTACAGAGATGTGAGATGCACAAACAGAAACTTGACCAAATCTTACATTCATATTACATTACTAACTCCACTTAGGTATCTTAAACCTCATACTTACAATACTTAATCAAACAAAAATGATTCAATGAACAATAGCTCACGAGAATGTTATCAATACATAAGCGTACGCGAAAGTTTCAGTATCCTACTGAAAAATATTGACCAGTGGGTCCGAAACTTTACTACAAAAGTTGCGTGTGTGTTATTCCAAGTTGAGATACTAGATAATTAACTGTGGTTTAACAGAATGAGGTTTCGAGTCAAGGTCTCGGTCCGCTTCATGGCCAAGGACCTATCCGAATACTGGTCGTGGTCACTTCTCAATACTTTCTCCGATGTAAAGGAGATGTCTAGAATCTGCAACATCACACGTAGAATATATGACGGATTTTTTGGACGTGAAAATAACAAATCAATTAAACAATACTGCAAATATGAAAATAATTAATAGTAAAACACATCAATAATATATCTGCCTACTATATATGGATCGGGCGGGATGCTCCACGTACTTTCATCCTTAGAAAACCCTTGAAGTTAAAAGATCGATTTAAACAAAAGTTTGTTTACACATATAATTATAGGTAAAATATTTATATTACCAATTCGCTACCTTTCATTGCCCGAACTACAGGGTGAACGCGCCATTTTCCTGAACTGAAGGCAACGCCATACGCATGCACTCAGATTACAAGTATTTGTGGAATGTGTTTTTAATAAGAAATATATTGTTATCCATTCGTTTATAACACGATATTTTTCACTTAATCATTTTTTCAGTAATTCATACTGTGCAAATAGGAGTGTGTATTTAGAGTACGAAGAATGAGAAAGAGATGCAAACAGGGAATTAGTCAAATTAGTAAATGATATCAAATTAACTTGAAAGTTTATTGCTTAAAAGTATATTGTTACTTTATATTTATTCCCAAACAAGGTAAATTTATATTTTTTCTTAAAAAATGTACACATTTGGGTGAATATGGAAGGCTGCTATTTGCGAAGGACTGTCGAATTTCACACATACGAAGGCCACTTTAGTGAAAGGTTACACAATGACCTTTTTGAAGCACCGAAAATTTATCTTAAAGATATGCACGATTTTATCTCCATACACTACCAAAATATTTATTATTTATCAATCCTCAGGGCATGAATAAGTAATTTAGAATGTCTCCATACGGATAACATTGGACGATGATGGGAATAAATGGTCATTAATAGTTGAATTAAAAATACTTTTCTTTAAAAAATAAATATCACGAGTTTCTATGTTAAACAAATTAAATTATGCTAATTAATTATGCATATGAAACATAAAAATTGTAGGACAAAACATGAAACTATATTTTTATATCAAATATTACCACTCCGTTAAAGGTCACTTATCTATCCTTGTACTAATAACAGTTTTCATTATCAGTTTATTATATCAATGCAGGCATGGCTTATCTTTCCTTCTTCTAGGTTGTTTCTTTTTACATATCACACATCTTCTACCTCGCATCATCACAATTTCAGCGCCCAATTTAACATATCACATATAATTCCAGATCGCATACCTTCTCTCTTTCATAAATATCATTTACAACACGTAACTCCTCTTACTTTCAAAAATAGTAGCCTATTTAATATACATTCAAAAGAATGCCCCTTCACGTACCTTTTTATTCTTCTCGCAAAAGCCTCATATATGTGTTCTTTTATCTCCCCACGCCGACCAATGTCCAACGAATTTTGCACTGTGACGGTATAGGTCGTGTGCAGCTGGAGTGATGAGGGATCCCTGATATGTCTAGATTCGACTCGTGCAGGCGACACGTACGTAGGTATCCTGTCTTGTTACCTGAACCTATTCATGTCCGTTGTACATTCTGACAATCTTGGGCAATTCCAGCAGGACAATGCGACAATCCCACGTCCAGAATTGCTACAGATTGGACCCAAGAACACTTTTCCGAGTTTAAACGCTTCCACTGGCCACCAAATCCCCAGACATGAACATTATTGTGCATATCTGGGATGAATTGCAAAGCGCTGTTCAGAAGAGTTCTTCACCTCCCGTACTCTTACGAGTTTATGGACAGCCCTGCAGGATTCAGACATTAGTGGTGTTCACGGCACTTCTGCATGCTCGCGGGAGCTATATTAGTCAGGAGAGCTTTTTCCTCTTCAGTTCTACTCGATATTAAAACACGTGTAATATGATATATTACACCATGGAACAGCGGAAATAATTTGACAATATCTACTAAGAATACAGTTGTGCTCCAATGAGTACAACGTATTAAGTGTTAAAAGACGAATAGATGAAAATGCAATTATAAAAAAAGGTATCCAGAACTGGTTTACAACTTGTGAAAGCGACGTTACACTATAAATTATTTAGCTGAACGTTCAACACTAATAATGCATGAAATAAGTTTTCAAAATAGTCACCATAAACGAACAGTAGTTTCATAAACTGCTCTCAAACATTTATAGATGTTTGGCATACCAGTTGGCTTCCTGATTCAATATTTATTTTAATTTCATCTACAAATGTTCTGCTACATTAGTGTTTGGCATTGCTGTAGTTTGATGGTAATTTCTGTTTCTTTAAATTTCTCTCTTTGCTACGAAAAACTAGCTTCAACCATACAACGATATAAAAGCTGTACTCTTAGCTATATTGCTCAGCCTGTGTGGGTCGTAGAAACGAAAGCACCATTAATTCCTCGGAGTGAACGGATTTGAATTCCTTCACTTCGGTTATAGTCATTAATTTATATATTTGTACCCTTGTTCATGTACTAAGTGTGCTGATTGCTTTAGCAACCTTAATGTAAAGTGATGGTATAAAATAACTCCCATGCAATGAAGGGACATTAAAAGACCTCATAATACTCGTAGATACTGCAATCGGCATCTGCTGCACGCTGTCGAGAGAAGGTATGTGAAGAACATGGGTGTATCTGTTGCGTAACATTCGGGAGGACGACATGAAATGAAAGATAGGATAGAAGCGATTTCAATGATGGCTCTTCAACGAAATTCCGAAGTTGCTAGCACAACCACGGAAAACAAGTAATTTATTCAATTTAATGAGATACACGCGGTAGAAAAAGATCAAGTTATGAAGAAGCTATTCCTTAACTTCATACTATACTCTGGTAATAAACTTATAAAGTGGGCAAGGGCGAGAGGCAATAAGCTTATTTATCCACTTCGTAGGCTATGAAAAGTCAGATTCGCCGGGGTACCTCTTCTTCGCGCTTGTTCGGAAGATTTTTCTCAGTACCCCTTCACCAAGGATCTTTGAACTTGGTCTTTTTTAAAATGTATATCTTGTCAATTATTACATAGCCCTATAAAAGTTAAACTGTTCATATGGTTTTCGTACTAACTTATATATCATACTTAAATCTAATATATGGGTGGGGGAGCCAAGTAGCCACCTCTATTAAGTGTACAATTCTGCAATTTATTTTCATAAATCGGAGAATTTGTTTTGAATTCGTGTTGAGTTTTTTTTTTATTTCCACTAAATTATGTGCATTTAATTGATGGGGGTTGTAATAAGAAGAAATATAAGTTGGAGGAAGGAAACGGATATAGTTGGATTCGGGTTCGATGCTTGGTTCCTCGTAGAGTTTGTTCTTTAAACGAATCATACGGCGTTGGTAATTATCTCTAAGAACTGGTTTTGGAAAACTTGTTTGTTGATGTTAGTTTCAGCATTTTTTTTTCCACATGGTGCATGCGTGTACACGGCTGTATTGTATGGTAGAGCGAAATTTCTATTTACGATAGTGAATTTTGCTTTCTGAAGGAGAGAATAACACTTTTTGTTGACACCATGTAATGGTTTGTCTGAATGTTATGTAAATAATAAATATCACCGTTACGATTCATCTCTGAATGTATCTTCAGAAGTAAAAAGAAATTATGTTAACACTAGAGGAGGTAGGTATTTAAAATACAGGCGAAGGGACATGTCCCTTTACAGATGTTCCTAGCAAAGTATCTAAATATATCCACGAGACCAAGTACATCATATACCTATTCACCCAACTGTACTCCAATCTAATGCAGATGCCACATTTAACCGGATTCAACCTAATCCACAAGAATAAAAAAATAGCATCCTTTCCACATATTCCTAAAGCAATTTTCCGAAATGGACCCTAAATCTTGGCCCATGGAATTTTAATTTTAGTTCAGCTTATAAGTCAACAAACAATTGAAGAGTGAAATGTAAACAAAACGACGCAAATACCACCAAAAGGTAAACAGTAAGCTAAAGAAGAATTCCCACGAGTGGCTTGCGTCAGCGTAACTAGAGGGCAACGCGGGAAACGAGTGACCTCGTTGGCAATTAGCAGCGGTAGCGCGAGTGCGCTGGAAAGCAGCGCAGAGAAGTCCGCGCGCCGGTCGGCCTGCGCTACTCCACGCGAAGCAGGGTCAGTGGCGACTGGTCCGGGCTGGCCGCAGCCGCAATGGGTCAGTGTCGACCGGTGCCATGTTGTAGACGCCGCGCCACCTCCGCAACAGCTGAGTGGTCAGCGGAATATATTAAATGTAAACTACGTCGCGTAAGTGTCAGGTGGACAAAAACACGTCAGCTTTGTATTCATAATCAGAACTAGGATTTGTTGGCAATTACATATTTGTTTGATCATTAGTTACAATCAAACTTTTCATATCTTTACGAACAAGTATTCTTGAAGTGATTTGAAATGTGTTTAATAAATCCATATTTGTCCACATTTCCTGGTATAGAATATATTTTTACATATTTAAGGAACACGCATATGTAATAGCATTTTTTTATTATCCATATGTTACTCCATATTACATTTTTTATAAACTATTTTAAACATTCAACAGCCTTTAAAGTGGTTTACAATTCATTCAAGATGGTCATTTTTACTTCTGAGAAGTTGGACGGTGTCTACACTAGTACAACGCTATATTAAAGCACCAAATTTTTAATTGCTATTCAAAATTTTGAAAAAGTTTTTTGTCACCCACCGATAAATGCTCACTAGTTAGATAAGGATTAAGGATTTTTCTTTGAAGAACCTATCTATATTACAAATATATATTATGTTGTAGTACACAAAAGTATTTAACTTTTTTCTACGACTAATACTAAATAAGTAATGTGGTTATTTATATTATATAACTTACACGTACATTATTACCTCCATTTTTTATCCTGTTAGTCCATATGTTGCTCCATACTTTTAATTTTAGTCTATATATACACGAATTTATGTACATCTATCTCGTATAAATCCTAGCCCTGCTAAAGAGAGCTCTAAAAATATTAGTAATAAATAATTCCGTTATTGTTTTGTTCTCAGAAGCATAGATTACCGTAAAAATATTTTTTATAATATTTCAATTTCGTCACAGCCTTTCTGTCACAGTAACGTAGGGTGCATTTCAAGTCTCGGTGCGGGAAGTTCGGGAGAGAACCTCAATAGCGTCTCTTGGGACCAGCAACTGCACCGAAAATCTGATGATCCACTGGTGAGCTTAGGGTCTGGCGGCCTAAGCTTGAGTGCGGTACATGGTGGTAATGGTCAAGAAACTGCTATGCAATAACAAAGCTTTTCACAGCAAACCACGTAAATATTTGCTCCCCTAATAGAGAAGGTGGTGAGTTTCTTTTTCACAGGCATTTATGTATACACATGGAGGAGATTCAAATGGTAGGTTCACTATTTTTGTGCGGTAACTTAATGAAAACATAAGATGTGTGAACGTCTTTTTTCAAATTTTAGATCTCATTATATGTAACACACCATACAATTATATGTAACCTTCATTTGTGAATAGAAAATACAAATTTAGACATATTAATACGTCACTATTGGCATGGTTTGAATGAACAAAAGTAAAAAATAACAAGAAATAAATAAAAAATGAATATGAAACTAGATAAATTAACTGTAATTGTGTCGGTAGATTTTCGCTACACCTACATTTCAGGATAGATGAGTTGCAAGACCTGTCCATAGATCCGTCGTTTGTAACAGAACCCCGCCACGAACAGTGCTTAGGCAGCTTGCAATTATATCAATTTTGAAAATAATGTACTGAAGGTAGTGTTATCCTATTTGGAATCTAATTCGATGTCGAACAGACATTAGACACTAAATGACAAATGATTTCTCAAGTCGAATGCCCCGATCTCATTCACGAGTTTTCAAATTTCTGCAGTTGAAAGTTTCATCTATAATATTTAGAACAGATTGAAATTCTCATCATCACTCATAGGTGATATTTATATTTATTTTATATTATTATAGAAAACAACACAATATTCAGTTTATTCTCGACTCTAAAGGAAGCAAGTTCTTACATACAGAGTGTCAAGAGATGTGTGATAAAATCGGAGGCAGGTAATCCATTTCAGACAAACATTGAGTTACAATCCGCATCCCTAAAACTAAAACTACGAGCTCACTCGGGAAAGAAAACTCTAACGAACTGCATTGCTCTCTATTTTCAAAACTTAATCGTATTCTCACAGTCACATACGGGAATGACGGGGAACATACAGTTGGAAATCTTTCAACGTCAAAATGTGGCTTAGGGCTCTCTTTCCGAAGCCTTCAGTCGCACTCGCGCATGCGCGGCTGTGAGAGTAGTGCGTGTTGCATCGCGGGCGTACACGGTTCTCACCGGTGATCAGGTCGAGTCCCTCTCAACTGAAAAATCGTCTGTTGTTCTAACATGTTTCTAAAACAATACTTCTAACTCATTTTAACTTGTTTTGAAAACTATTGACATTGGCAAGCAGAATTTTAAAAATTGCTGCAGGTAAGCTGTTAGAGATTTTTATAGTTACAGATTTTAAACAGGGATCATGACTAGTTGGAGAACAGCTCGGAGGTTCTTATGATAGGTGCAGAGCGCTTCAGAAAGTATACATATTATATATTCACATTCATATGAATGCATTCATTAAAGTTTTTTTGCAACGAATATTGTACAGCATCGTATTATTTACGGTAGGTTAGTACGGTGTCTTTGCTGCATCTAATTTTAATCAAGAATGTGGCCACTCTAAGCCATGATCAATCAATATTTTTCCATTACAAATATTATTAAACAAATAAAGTGAGAGGACTAGAATAAAAATCGTTCAATAAAAGAGATTCACTGATTAATTTAGAGTACATCCCACTTTTGAGGGTTTTGGCATTTGGCATTTGGCAACACTTGTACATTTCAAATTATTAGGCGAGAAAACCATGCGATGTTACTGGCAGTTTAGGTGAAACAATAAGTGAATGATACCTTTAAATCCCTTGCCTTACTCTCAATTTCTCTTGTAACTCCTACAACAAGTAAAGAATAATGTTGGAAAGAAACCTCCTTTTATTATGGTTTCATTAAATATGTAGTATATGTTTTCTGTTGCGTACATAATTATGATTTTAACTCCAATTTACAAAACAGATGACACATACGAATACATTTAAAGGCTTCCCATGTTGGTGGTTGCAGTAGCACATTTCCTTACACCTCCACGAGCTAATTTGTCTTTACAGAATGTAGTAAATCTGCTGTTTTCGGAGAAAGTATAGTAGAGTTGGGTTGTGAAATCGAAATCACAGATGTTTCTTTGAATGCGACATGGAGATAAAGGAAAACTAACGCTTATGTAACTATTACCTAAAACTGTCATTCAACATTAAAAGTTTCTCAGAAAAGAGGAGTACCAGTACTCTGTAGATAGCCGCCAGAATCTCGTTACGAATCAAGCACTAGAATAAAAGAAACACAAGAACAAGAAAAAGATGAAGGCAAAGAAGACTCAGATAGAGGCGAAAAATGTTCAATTACACGTTAGATTAGTCATTAGCACATAATTTCCCCAACGCTCTGTTATATTCTTCAGACCTCCTAGAATCAGTGCCCCTGTGTCTCAGGGCCTACTATTACGTGACGCGTCGGTTTCCGGCGAAACTCACTGTTTAATGTTGAGCATTCACTTCACAGAGCTCAACTACAAAACTGCTTGGGAATTATTGCCCAGAAGATTCGAAGCCATCTCTTATTAGGATTAGTACACATTTGTAATCTTAAAAGCACGTCTGCGCTGTAGAAAAAACGAGCATTCTTGGGTGATTTTATGTCTACACAATAGAAATAGGTATCCATTGAGTTATTTACTTTCCAGTTACAAACTTCTGAAAAATCCTGAAGTAACCATTGTACTAATTTAATTCGAGGTAACTAAATCAGACACTACAGCACTGGTGATATTTGGGGGAAAAAAAGGAAAACTTTTGTAAATCACTTTTGCGTCGGTACCACCAGCAGGTCTTTCTTACCGCTGTTGTTAAATCACCAGGTTCCACTGACACTAATCAATCTACAAAGCCGTGTTTGTACTGTTCAGACCCACATTCATTACATAAATGTTCAACTCTTGAGGACCTCGCATGAAAAACGACCGTCAACACAGTCGGAGTCGAAGAAACGTAGAAAAATGACCAAGAAGAAAATGGAGAATTTAGCGAAGAAGAAGAAGGAGGAGGCGAAAATTAACAGAACCCAAAAAAGCACAATCCCTACCCGGCGTGGGAAAGGTAGAAAACCCACCTTGACAGTAGCACCAGCACCAGCGACAGACCGTGCGGCGGGTGGAGGGAGCGGCCCGGACGGCGTCCCTGACAGAACAGCGAAGGCCTCCGCGGCGGCGCAGACCGTTTCTTGAGACGGGGGTTCAGTCGCCGTGCCTCGCGCGCCCAGGTCGCGCCGCGGAGACCCCTCGCTGCGCCCAGAGCACGCCGCCCCTCCCCCCCAAGCAAGAAATCGCGCGTGCGTGCGTGCGTGCGTGCGTGCGCGGCGGCGCCTCGGGGAAGGGCAAACTCCAAGGCCGAGCCAGCGCCCTCGAAATCCCGAAGGCGCCCCCGCCGTGGACCGCGCGCCCACTGACGCACGGAAGCTCCTCCGGGTGACAGCGTCCGGGCGCCGCCCCTGCACGCGACTACGCCTCTCGGCTCTCGCCCTTCCTACGCCTCTCTGCTGCGCTTCTCCCGGGTTTCTTTCTCGCTCCACACGACGTTGCTCTGTGTTAATCCGTCGTTTTCTGATCAACTCTCCCGTGTTCAGCACAGTTTAATCGTGATATATAGTGTTTCACAGTGTTTACACTGATCTACTGAGTATTGTGCTTTATACTACTCCACTACCTCGTTCTGTTCCACTCTATTCCATTGTGTTCTTCCCCGTTGTACTGTGCGTTGTCCCGCTCCACTGTGCTGTGTTCAGTTCTACAGTGATCTACTTCGCCTCATTGTGTACTCCCCCCCCCCCGGTGTACCGTGCACCCCTTCCCACGTGACCGTGGACGTGCGAGTGCCGGGGTGTGGGCCGAGCATGCGGTGGGCAGCGCTGCTGTGCCTGGCGGCGTGGGCGGGGGCGTGGGCGCAGGAGCCCGCCTTCGTGCCGGGGGTCGCCTCCCTGTTGGGCGCCCTGCGCCCGGCCAAGGCAGTGGTGCGCGCCGTCCGGGCCGCCGCGCCCGAGCTCTTCGTCAACCTGGTGAGTACCACTTCCCCGCACGCGCGAACTTCAAGTCGTTGGTTCATTGTTTTAGTGGTTCCGGCCTCGTCAAGAACCAGGTTCATTAGTCCCGTAAGTGTAGGGCATGTTTGGGCTCGAGAGCTGGCGGTGAGCCTGCCTTTGCTATGTAGAGAGATTCGACGCCGACCTACTGACAGCTAGGGAGGTTTTCCCTGACCAGGTATCTCCCACCAGCGGGGCACCGCCCCAGCCGGGACAAGCTCTAAGCTCCCGACCGGTCTCCCGCCATGTGTGCTTGTGTAGTGCGTGTTAGTGTGTTGTGTGTGTATGTAAAGGGAGAGGGTAGGACAAGGAAGATCGCCCGTTTGTTAGGGTATTGCTCCGGCATTCGCATGGTGTTAATCGGAGAACCACGGAAAAATAACCGACCAGAGCTGCCGGCCGCTATAATTCTCTACCAGACAGCGACTGAATTCGAACAAGCTGACAAGCTAGTGTGGAAAATTCTGTCACCGTCGGGTCTCGAACCTAGGACTTCCCTGTCAGATGGACTGCAGTGACATCAGTTGACGCCGTGAACCATCTCTGCCAGTTGCAACGTACAAGATTGCTGCCCGAAATGAAAAGTGGTTGCTCGTTGTGGAATTGTTTCCGGTGCAACTACTGCGATGATAATATTAATCCTGTTAGCGCAGTGGATGATTCATTCCGAAAGGTGGTAGAGTTGCTCCACCACTGTAAGGTTAGATGCAGCGACAACACACACATTGGCCTGCCATCTTGAGACATCTCCCTCCAGCGGGGCACTACCCCAACCGGAACAAGCTCTAAGTTTCCGACAGGTTTCCCGACATGTGTGCCAGTGTTCTGCATAGCAGTGTATGTGTGTGTACGGCAAGAAGCTAGGACAATGAACAAAATGTGAAGATTGCACAATATCCACAACCTGTTCGGAAGAGTATTTCTCCAGCATTCGTTTAGTATTTATCGGAGAAACCACGCGGGGCTTGAACCTCAGGACATCTCCGTCAGAGTCCCTGCAGTGAATGGCAATGCTCTCTCTGAGTTAAACTTAGCTGGTGGAAATTTGTTGGAATTTCACGAAAGCAAAAGGGACGGGCTCCGTTTCATATTGACGAAAAGAAGATTCTTCTATTTCCAGTTCCAACTTTTGTAGATTTTTGAATTTTTCTCCGTGATTTATTCAACAAACCATAGTAGCATTTTGTACCTTCCAAAAGCGCTTTTTGTTTTTATTATCAATAAGAAGTAATAGACCAAAGCAAATATTTTTTTAGAAACCTACGTATAGTGGAACTTGGAAGATCTGGTGTGTTTTAGGCCATACCATGTAGCTTTCAGACCTTGTGATATCTTTGGTAGTTAATTATTGAAAACAATAAACAACATCATTATCAGCAGAAGAGAAGTGTTATTTCACAGGGGGCGAATTTGTAGCGAGATATTTGCGGGTATCATTTTTTTGCCGCGAGACATGTTTTATTACTTTTATTCCCATTTTTTAAGTTAAAAGGTATTTCGTAATCGTAGGATGTGTTACGCTTCTACATCAGAATGTGTGTAAGAAATGAGAGTAGAATTTGTCACTTATTCTGAAGAAAAAATACTTGTTAAACTTAAATCAATGAAACCGCCACTTCTTTTCCCACGTGACCGGCGAAATTAGAGAGTTAGGAATGATAAAAATATGGCATGAGTAGCCGTAATCGAGTCCGGGTTAGATTCAAGTATCGCGGATTCACATCCTTCCACAGACAAATGTGTGTGCCTCTCGTGTTGATCCGCTTTGATAGCTTTGTGGCAACACCTTTTCCCCAGCAGCACCGTTGACTGTGAAGTTATTTTATTTGATTTCCAATTGTAAGGAATTTTCGCCCCTGTCCACATAACTGGCTCGAACTCAACTACTGTCTGGAGGAGAATCCAATCAGGCAGACTGCGCTTGCTAGTAGTTTTCCATGGCATCTTTGATCAACTCCAGGAGAATGCCCGAGCAGTACCCTAACAAACGGGCCATGGACCGCATGTATTATTTCCTTCTTTTCACCGTAGTCTCCCCCTCTTCTCTTACGCGCTCACACTCTTATATGCTCTACCCTTCCACAGATCTCTGAAGATCAGAGTCGTGTATGCAGTATCGGAGCGTATGGTTTGTTCCCATTAGAGCCGTGTCCGGCTGCGGAGAGATTTCTAGCGGAGAAGAAGATGCAAACACACTGGGAGAAGGAATTCCTTCTCGCATTATGGATTACTACAAGATATCTGTTCGCACCATGGAATGTATGCAAGCATACGTTTAAGTGGTCGTCAGGTATCATATTCGAAAAGAAGAACACAAACACCGCCATGGATTTAACATGCACTACACTACCTAGTGTAATGATCTGAGTGGATGAGTATACGGAAACAATTAGTTCGGTATTTTGTGTGCTTTAGGATGGTGGTGAACCGAAGTATTGATGTCACCGTCAAGGATTTTACATGCGTGATCTATGTCGGAAATAAACTTTTACAAATGAAGGCACATTAATGCACACATTATGATTATATAGTATTTGTTTATTGTTATTAGTATTATTTTTGTTATTATTATAAAATCAAGTACTAAAATGTATATTATATTAATGCTGATCAGTCTTTAATTTTAATGAAATTTTACAAACCCATCAAAGTACATTATACGATATTTTACCAGCTCTACACCTCGATTATTTCTTTCACGTAAGGTTAACATTACGTCACACAAGTATAAAAATCACCATCTTGCACAGCGTTAATGCGTGCTAGGGAATAAAAGTATTGTTGAGTATCATCACTATTTTAACAAAAAATACTCAGATAAAATCAGATAAGATAAATGTTTTGAAAAATTAAGGGACAATTACATTTACAATTTGAGTTTCAATAATAAGTGTACATGTTAAAATCCTTTCGGTGTTTAATATTTTACTCCTTAACTCGTTAAAAATGCCGCTCTGTGTTTAAGTTCATGCAATTAAGGAGTTCGCATATGACGTGCGAAGCATTTTGTTCTCATACCAGAGTCCATTGCGTAAGATTAAAAACTAAATGACCATCAGACGTTTTTATAGTTGTACGCCTGTTGTACTCTAGGATGAAGAATGTTTTCTGTGACAGCAAGCAAAGGACACCAACTCATTAGCCGTGAAGGTTGTCAAAAAATGCCAATTCATTTCACTATTTTTAGATCGTAAAACTAACAAAAAATATTATAAATAAATACCCAGAAACACATTTCACACTAATTATTACAATAATAATATTATTAAACGATATCTGAACTTAGGTAAAGAGAGGTTAGGTTTTGTGGTTTCGGGTAAATAGAAACATTCGACTGACACACAGGAACCCGAAACTACAGTATTTGCCATTCACTACCATTAGATACTTCCCACCACCATTCTGGCTCTGTATTGAGTATTGTAAACTTGATCCCGCTTCAATCCGAATATGCTTTTCCAATTTCGAACTTAAACAGTATATTTTGGAGAATGTTAATATTAACCGGATAATAAGGTAACTCATTAGATTCGCATTTTATTAATTACATAGTTACTGAAAATGGAAAAATACCAATGAGGTGAACGGACAAGAAGTAATAATTACCTAATAATTAAGTATTAAGTAATAATTACAACAAGGGAACGTAAATTGTGAAGAAAATGGGCACAGGCTGATGGAAAATAATTGGCATGTGATTTGTGATGTTTAGTTCATAAATCGTGAAATTACAGAATGAATGTGTGAAGACAATCTTGGCAGAGGGTGATATAAAAAAATTGGATACGATAGTGGAATAGAAATCTCTAACAAAATATGTTTTGTGAAAAACAATCTAGACTGATAATGTGCAAAATATAATATTTAAAGACAAATTTTGAAAATAGTATTATTTCTGCTACTAGTAACGACGGTTTTTTAAGAAAGACATATTTGATGTTTTCTATGCATCCCCTTAACGAAAAATGCTCTTGCCCCATTGTCAAAACTCAGAGAAGTTGACAAAATGTACTTTGACTTATGGTATACGTTGGTTCGTACATCTGTTACAAACTCCACTGAGAACTGTTTCCAGCTACTTCTCTGCACAGCCAGACAATCGTTTTTCAGAAGTGCGGGTCGTGGTGTTGCGTTCCCACACCTTTAATTGCGCGTTGCCCCCTCCAAGGGTCACGGTCAGGATCAGGAAGAGCGCGTTGGAAGAAAGGATAACGCTAGTTCAATTTTTGGATGTTCTCCAGCAAGTATAAAAATATTTTAAAAATGTTGTTTGGATCTCCAATGAATGGTGTAAGTATGCATGAAAATGAGGGGATATTGTAAAAACTTAAGATTTTTGTTCATCTTCTGAAAGCGTAGGTAGGCATGGAAGAATGTCCTACTCAATTCTGAGAGAAGGCAACAGAAGGAGAGGTGCGTCTTTTCGCCATCATCTTCACCGATATATTTTCACTGATATAAACCGTTCACAAGTGCCATAACAAATGAATGAAGGAAAGCAGAATGGCATGGGAAAAGTTACATTTTTTAGGCAAAGTTTCTAATTTTTTAATGATTTCAACTCTTAACGTAATAACTATTTTTCCTTATTCAATTCTGGGGGTGAAAACAAAGTATTTTGTGATTTATTTTATTTCCTGTGCAATGCTTAAAAGTCAATCAGTACCATGATTATTCTTGTTGTTCCATTGAATGAATTATATTGATAGGGAGAAAAATGAATATATCCAATTATTTTGTAGGATCTAATGATTCTACAGCACCGTAGATTTGAAAGAGGTCTCCCCCTCTCTCTTTATCTCCAACATAACCACTGTTACACGCGTTTTTAGAAGAACTTTCCAATCGTCGCACGTCGTACGTCGCGAGATTCGTCTTGGCCAGGATTAATATTATTTATTTAACGTAAGGCTTATTTTGCAGGGTCTCGGACATTGGCCTTTACGCACCCGTGCATTTGTCATAGGATTCATTCAAAGCCTATCCCCAAAGCGCGTCCAAGGAGTTGTCTTCGTTTGCGCCTCCTTAAACGCCTGGATGTGAGTCTCATTTTCTCCGTTACATGTCGGTCTCAGTTAACCAGAGAGTTCATTTTGCTAAAACGCAAGATCTTGGTCTCGTTAGGACGGGAATTTACCGGATTTAATTTTGCCGGGCACCTTTGAGGGTTCATTTATCCCTCGCAATAATGACATGCTTACTGTGAGATTTTCCGCCCTTCGAAAAGTCACGTGCGTCGTCTGGAGTCGAGCCAGAGGGCTTGGAGCCATTTTGGCGCTCTCTTTGTCAAGAGAATGCAGCGCTTTGACATCTTGCTTTCAACATTTCCGAAGCACACCAGCCACATGATGCCTCCCACTAATCAGAAATTATTTTTTGATTTTGCCGAAAGTGTAGCTTGTCTTATTAATATATAACTTTTTGTTCATATTAATGAAGGGCTTAGACCAGTAACAACCTGAGACACACATGGACAAAAATCAAGATACGAAGAGCACGAGTTTTCTTAAGTTTATGGACATTCAGCGACTCATAAAAATTGTGTTTCTCATACTCATTAAGGCATTTGAAATGACAGGGCTGGTTTCATGTTCCAAGTATTTTAGCTCATACGAGTTCACAACACTTGGAAGGCATTATATACCCATTCGGAATCTTCGTTTAGGCAAATGTTCGATTACCGTGAATGTCACATCCGACAGCATATTCACAGGTCGTGACTTGCGTTTCTAATCACTGCTTGCTACGGTTTCTCAATGAAAATCTCCTTCCCATCTCGCGATTGTCCGATATTGAAGGACATTATTTTCAAGAGATTACACGAATTCCCTCTTACTTTCTAGGGCATTTCTTCCTCAGAGAACACCTATCATGGTGTATTAGCGATCTCGAAAACGTTACATTCATCTTGCACGGTGGCAGATTGACAACTGATTTCACTTTGTCTCTGTGCTAGAAGGGACACTCTCAGAAGTCTATTTTGTTGTGATCACACAGTGCAGCATTTGTTTCAGTCTATAAATATAATTGTGTGATCCGATAACACTTCTTTTAGAAAACAAATGGTTGCCATGGACTTTCGCCCCAACTCTCGTACACTATGTGATATGTGACGAAAGTACCTGGGCAAGTGGCTGAAAATGTCTTATCAGTTCGTTGCACCCTTCATCGGTAATGCTGAAATTCATTATGATGTTGATCCACTCCAACCTTGATGACAGCTTCCACTCCCGCAGGCATACTTTCAATCAGGTTCTGGAAGAATCTTGGGCAATGGCAGTCCATTCTTCACGGAGTGCTACACTGAGGAGAGATATCGATGTAGGTCGGTGAGGCCTGGCAGTCCTGGCCTGAAGTCGGCGTTCCAAAATATCACAAAGATGTTCTGTGGGTTTCACGTCAGGACTCTTTGCAGGCCAGTCCATTACAGGGATGTTATTGTTGTGTAATCACTCCACCACAGGCCGTACAGTATGAACAGGTGATCGATCTCTTTGAAAGATGCAATCGCCATCCTCGCATTGCTCTTCAACACTGGGACGCAAGAAGGGGTTTAAAACATCATCGTAGGGCTATGCCATGATAGTGCCACACAAAGCAACTAGGGGTGAAAGCCCCCTCCATGAAAAACACGACCTCACCATAACACCATTTTGAACGTGTCCGGATACATTTGATCACATAGTGTATTAATGCAAAAAATGCCGATTTGGCTTATCCTTTAATAATAATAATAATAATAATAATAATAATAATAATAATAATAATGTCTTTATTAATGGCGAAGCTCAGAACATAGTGCCTGCACATCCGCCTAACCACTGAATTTACATACATATAGAGTAGTAACATTTTAAGAGGGGAGGACAAGCTGTACATTTACGTCTGGTAAACCAAAACTAGGGTGGGAGCCTGGGAAATAAATCCTTTCGGGTGCAAGTTGGCGCTAACTGAATCCGTGTGCGCAGACACCCTTCAAGCCGAGCGCGCGCTGTTGCAGACGCAGCGCCTGTCGTCGTGGGGGTACCCGCTGGAGACGCACACGGTTCGCACGGAGGACGGCTACCTGCTCACGGTGCACCGCATCCCGCGCGGCCGCGCCGCCGCCAACGCCTCCGCCTCCGCCCCCGCCGCCGGGCGCCCGCCCGTCCTCCTGCAGCACGGCATCATCTCCTGCTCCGAGTACTGGGTGCTGGGCGGGCCCGACAACGCGCCAGGTACGCTCCGAGGCAGACGCTGTCAGGAAGGTCTCCGATCGCTACCTTGCCTAACAAATGGGCCGCGTACCACCCAAGAACTTGGCAGTGAGTGGGCGGTGCTGAGCTCCATGTTACTGGGTTCTCCCGGCGCAACCCACCACTTGGCCTCTACCTGTGGGCTCGTAGACCTTTGGGTGGGGTGGGATTGGGTGAAGGACTTGCTTCGGATCCCACGTGTAAAAGTTCAGTCGGGGGACCATGAAACCCTCTGTCAGGTTGACTAGGTTCCGATGATACTCACGTCCATAGCTACAAGGTGGATGCAGTCAGGAGAGGGTTGGAGGCCTCGAGCCTTGGGCATTTGTCTTCGTTGCGGAGTAGTCTGATACTTCGCGCAAAGAAGAGGGACTTGTCATGTCGCATTGTTTCGATACGGCACTAGCCTGGAAAGTCAGTAGCTCTGAGGTGGTAGGTCGGTTCGATCCAGGATTGAGTGGGAAGGTAACCGAGAGGGTAAAGTGCGTTCTGGTCGAAACCAGATACCAGCATGTCGGCGTATTAGCGGTGGGTGCAGATAGGGCGTAACGCCTAGGTGCCCTCCTCGAAGAGAACATAAGTTGTGGATATAGAGGCACAACGGACCATCTACTCACGAACTTCCTTGCTCCTTACACTTCCTTGTTCCACCCTCCCTCATTCCGTACACTCACATGCACTACAATACCTCACATGTCGGAAGCTCAGAGCTTGAGCGCGGCTAGGGCGCTGGTGGAGATATGTGGAAGGGAACATCCCCCCCCAAAGAGGGTGGAGGTGGAGGGGGTTCCAGCGGGTAGAGGAACACTGCCGCTCCCTGATTATAACACACACTTACCCTACCAATGACCACAAAAATTGACTCTCTTGTAAATACAGAATAAGCAATAAATTAGAGACACTCAAAATAAGTAACTCAACATGTGACGCTAATATACAGGCTAATCTGTAATATGGGTCGAAAATTCTCTCAGCATTCTATGAAATTAATAATAGAAAAATAGTGAGCTTAGTTGTCCAAAAATAATAAGTAAATAGGGAGAAATGGAAAAATGTAAGTTACTACATCATTTATATGCATAAATTAATAATTTATTTTATTAATAAGTGATAATAACTCAGAAGAAAGTAGGTTATAGTAAAAGCTTTTCTCTGGCTAAAAATTGCCGCAGCAAGAATTTCGTAAGGCGGTAGAATAAAATAAATGAAACATTCAATTTTGTAAAAAAGTTAAAATAGTGAGTTCTGATACAAAAAGATGTACAGTACGAAAATGGTCTAAAAATGTGAAAAAAGTGAGTCACTTAGGACTGCAGTTTTTGGTGGAGACTGCATATCAGTCACTACTCTACATTTGTGCGTAAACATTGTAATCGAGCCGCTGTGCATGTAAACATTTTGACTCTCTTTGTTTATAATCATATATTAAGTATTTTGCTTGTAAACATTTCTTGAGGACCTTTGCTTGTACGTATTCATTCAGTAATTTTGATTGTAAACCTCTGCTGTTCAGATGTTTACAGAGTACGTACGTTCACTTGTAAGCCTCTGTTGAGTACGTTTGCTTGTAAATATTGTTAGACGCTTTGCATATAAACTTTTGTTGCGTTCCTTTGCTTGTAAGCATTCACTGAAACCCTTTGCTTGAAAACATTCACTGAGTCCCTTTGCTTGTAAGCATTCACTGAAACCCTTTGCTTGAAATCATTCATTTAGTTCCTTTGCTTGAAATCATTCATTAAGTTCCTTTGCTTGGAATAATTTACCGACTAATTTTCTTTTAAATTTCACTTATTCCCTTTGCTTGTAAACATTCAGTGAGCTCCTTTGCTTGCAAATATTCACAAAATGATATTATTTTAGAGTCTTTTTGGAGGTTAAAGAGGAATTTTACTCTTATATGTTGCTCGGTTTTCAGCGTTACTATTGGCGGACCAAGGATACGACGTATGGCTGAACAACGTTCGCGGTAACCATTACTCTCGAAAACATGAAAATCTGAGGCGCAAGGACAAAGAGTTTTGGATGTTTAGGTAAGTTAAATGAGTTGAGGTTTGTTCAATTCGAAATTCAAGAAGATTTCCTAAATTAAATATAATGAAAATATCGCTATTTTAAAATAAGAAAATATTCAATTGTTTCTCATTTATTTTCATTGCATACACCGGCTAAAATAGCTCAGCGCTTTAACTGATGTCTCTGCAGTGTCTCTGACCGGAATGTCTTGGGGGTTAGAGTGCCGACGGTCGCAGGAATTTCGACACTAGTCAGTTGGGTCGAATGTCAGTTGCTGTCTTGACTGACGTGCGTCAATTTAATGCTTCAAGATCCTCTCAAAATTGAAAGAAACTGGAGAATTGGAGGGAGAAACGTGTTATCGTTCACTTAGCTCTTGATAGTTTTACTTTTATAGCGAAATACTTGAATGTCATGATAAAGCAGAAATATAAAATTCTTCAAATTTTAACTTTAACTTGACGGAAGGGAGTTCCAAGATGAGTTATAGATTGACATATGTCTGTCTATAATTCATCTTGGAAATTCTTTTCTTCAACTTAAAATACAATTCAAGAGAGGCTTTCCATGACAGATTATGAAAAATTATATTGTTATAAAAATTATATTGTGATCAAAATAATGATCAATATGTTTAGTGATAAAAATTCTGTTCATAAAATATTGATGAATTATTTTGTTATAAAGTACTATATCAAACATTATTTTCATTCACGTAAAACGTTTTTTAAGAGTTAAATATATTTGTCGAGTTCATTCCCAGATGAACGATATTTTCTATTCAATATTAACTTTGTCAACGTCAAACAAAGAAGATATCAGTATATATCGTACAACTTTTTCAGAAGATATCTTTAGAGCTAAATGAATAATTCATAATCTCAGAGAACAAAAATCTCAGCACATGACGTACATCACACATTATTTTATTTTGCTGTAATTTATGTTAGATTACAAATAGTTTGGCACATAATATTTTCTTCAAATAAAACTAGAAAGAATAATTTTAAGCATAACAAGCACAACAAATCCAAGTAATTGGTCATTTTATAAAATCATAATTCTGCATCTAGTTCAAAGTCGTTAGGAAGGCAGTAAAATATTATTGTCGCATTTTAATCGGGTATTTCTAACTCCAGCTGGCACGAAATCGGCATGTACGACATCCCGGCCGTGATCGACTACATCCTCAACACCACGCAGCAGGAGAAGCTGTTCTACCTGAGCCACTCGATGGGCAACACGCTGTACTACGTGGCCATGAGCCTGCGGCCGGAGTACAACGCCAAGATCCGCCTGCAGGTGGCGCTAGCGCCCGCCGTCTTCCTCAACGACACGCCCTCCGTGCCGGCGCGGCTCGCCATCGCAAACTCCGAGTACATCAAGGTGAGGGGCGGGCGGGGAGAGTGGGGCCAAGTTGGGCTGTGTTGAGCAGTGTTGAGCTGTGTTGAGCAGTGTTGAGCAGTGCTGAGCAGTGTTGAGCTGTATTGAGCTGTGTTGAGCAGTGTTGAGCAGTGTTGAGCAGTGTTGAGCAGTGTTGAACTGTGTTGAACTGTGTTGAGCTGGGTTGAGCTGGGTTGAGCTGGGTTGAGCTGGGTTGAGCAGTGTTGAACTGTGTTGAGCTGGGTTGAACTGTGTTGAGCTGGGTTGAGTCGTGTTGCGCTGTGTTGAGTAGTGTTGAGGAAGTGTTGAGTAGTGTTGAGGAAGTGTTGAGACCTTGTGAAGCCATGGTTGCCAGATTGGGCGGAATTCCGCATTTTGGGTTAGAAAATGACTCTCTCGCGGGGCAAAAATTGATTTCGCGGAATACCGACAAATGGGCGGAAAAGCATTAAAACCAGTGTGGTTTTGGGCGGGTTTTCACCTCATGACGAAAGTTTTGTAAAAGAACTACAACGACTTTGACAACGAGTTTGATTTCTTGATTTTTACATTAAACATTATAATTTTATTAACCGTTTTTAATTCGTTCAAATTTACTTTGAAAAGTAGGTAATGTTAGTTTTTAGGCCTCTAGTATAGGGTGTGTTCTAATAGTCATAGCGTCTTTGTCGTGCACAACCTGAGTACAAAATATATCACATTGGAAGAATTGGAGTTTATTTTATAAACACGACATTTAAAATGAGTCATTTTGTGGAAGTACGGATTCATTCGCAGCATTTTTCATTAAGCCGTAGGGAATAAGCATGCTTCTCAAATGCAGCAATCACAAGAATAGTCATAACTAATTTTTAAATATTAAGATATAACTCATTATTACAAAAAGGGTACGTTTTATATAAATATTATTATTGATTACAACGCTCACAAATGTGTTCGTATCTTACTTTGTGTCTTCGCGCACATTGTATTACTCTGATAGAAATGATACTATCATTCCAGCTACTCCGCTCCTATATTCAATGCTATATCCCAACTAATATACTACTACATCACCCACCACACGTCCCATCTAATAATAATACGCAACGAACCAGATATGTAGTTGTCGGCTTCACGGTCAGCAGTCGAAAGGGCAGATACCGCTCCTTCTACTCATAATTAAGCCCCCTACAAATATCATTTCCTTTTATTACAAGTGACTTTGGTATTTCCTCCCTCTGATATGTTACTGTTCTGAGAGGATTAATTTTTCCCGGGTTTGTTTATTTACGTCCCGTATCATAACAACCTGTCCATTCGGGCTCCATTTTCGTACGTATGCATAAACCCAAACATATCAATCTCATATTCAATAAATATTATGATAATGTTCATATTGCTAAAAGGGGGGTCTCTTGTCTCGTCACAATATCAAACTACTAATCAGAACTCTCAGCTCGCTAACGGTTTTCATTATTTTAGTTACATTACTCGTCATCTATGCGTTATAATTTGAAGATGAATGTCTCATGCAGTTCAATGCAGTTTGACAACTACAGATTAGCATAATCAGTCGGCTGTTCGCGCTGTAACTTTTCTGTGGCCGATCACTGATCCACTCCACAGGCAACCGATCACGGTCAAATGCGCCCATTGTCGTCCAGTTTTATGGAATTCTCTACTTAGCAGCCGCCCAATTATGGAACTCGTATCTTCATAAAGTGACTGGAGCCCTATAGAAATTGAAAAGTGACTTGTAACTTTTTCTCAAAAATATTCGCTACGATAATTTGTTGTGGAAAAGAAAGGTTGTCTATCCTAAGATAATACTGGAGAGACGAATTTTTTTCCCTTCGTAGAAAGTTAGCAGGGCAAAGCAAGGAAAAACAATTATTCCACAGATGAATTAAAAATAATTAAAATTTAAAAAAATAGCCAACATCGATATAAGTACATAGTGAACCATGGAATCGTAAGCCATGCTGTTTTATTTCTTATTTTAATGTTTTGAGGTCTTCCAAAAGTTATTTTCCTTTCCAGACGTGACATGCCAAGCTTCATTGCTTAGAGGGTTGCCTACCAGTTAGGGGCAAATCAACCTACTATGATCAAAGACACTCCTGCATGACCCATACATTTATAACACTTATTCCGAGACATATGTATAAAATTATTTCTCCACTTCTTTTGTCAATACAAATGTGTTTTCTATTAATCAGATGCTAATATTTCTCGTTTTAAATGTTTGAAACTTCGTTTTTTTTCATAATCCAGTATGGATAGGAAAAGAGTGAGTTGTCAATAATACATGGATCGATTGTACAGTTTTACCCAAAAGTTTATCCAATAGTTTACCCAATAGTTTTACTATTTTCACGATAAATTAAATTAAATCATCTCTGTAGAATTATTCAAATATGTCTGAAGTTTTATTTCTTAGAATTACTTTTTAGAATAAAATGTTAAGAAGTGGAATTTTCTTTTTGTAACTGTTCACAATATTGTGTAATTCTAGTTTAGTTTTATTACTATTATTTACTAACAATTCTTATTAAAACATTTCAATTATTAATAATTTTAAGAGTACTCTTTGAATATGATAAAATTAATTTAAAATGAGATTGTTATAGTCTACTTGATTCATTGCTATACCTTTCGAAATTTATATTGAAGCATAATTTTGTTATTTAAGTTCTTCATTGTACATGTCATCAATCCATGCCGCAAATACTAGTTTTTCATTTCCATTTTCAGTTCGTTTCTAAAATTGATCATTTTCAATCAAATTAATCAATTATTTTATTCTCTGTTCGGATGTATAAATTTCAATATAACGTTCCCTTACTTTAAATTGAAATCGAGTACACAAACGTATAAGTACAAGTAGTCCACCCAAAAGTTTCGATGAATGGGAGATCTATAAAGTCTGTCAAATGACAAATTATAAATTAATGAAGCAATTTACAAATACAGTTCCTAGAGACCTCGCCTGTTTGCAATGCGGATGCCTGAACTTCCCCTTAAAATAAAATGTATGAAGTGGTGATTAGAAATGTGCCCAAGTCACTACAATAAATTTTTTAGCAAAATGACAAAAAGTTATTTTCTGACAACTCTTTAGAGATAGCATGTTAATATTGTTTAGGGATAAAACAACTAACATATCACTCATTTGATCAATTTTCATTCTGTAATCTATACATTTTCCTAAAAAATATATTAAATCAACGGAATCACGTCCATCTTTACAATGAAATTAATACCGACAAATTTTTGGATTTCTTAACGTGCTATTTTATTAAATTTACACATGAAGATAAAATAACAATTTTAAAATAAAAAAACGTTAAGTATATGTTTCTGAATTCACTTTCACAAGAAATATTTGCCCAAATTGCCTTTGTTATTGTTTGATTTTCGCAGAATTTTTTAAAGAATAATTAGGTTTACTTTCTTCAGGCAATCAATTTTAGGTTTTTTAATTGAAATTGTTCTCTTTAAATATCCTAGTATGTTATGAATGACTATTTCCGACAATTTCATCAATATAAGTGTGTAAGTGGAAATACTAATGTATTCACAAGAAGTATCGATTATTTTCTAAGAATACTCAAAGTGGGAAATTTATTATTTATAAATGGCTACTATATTTTCATGAGGCCAGATTATCAAGTATAATGCAAATCTCTTTGCAGGCAAGTTTTAACATGTAGGGTTGCTTAATATTCGTCATTTATTACACTTGACGTCAAGCAATGTATTTGATGACCCGGAGATACGCAAATTTGCTCATCCAATGTTAATCAAGATATTTTGAATGCAAATTATAATTTTAGGAAAATACTGTAAATAATCTCCTGAAGCTTAATAATAATAATTGTAATAATAATAATAATTACAATAATAATAATAATTATAATAATTATTATTATTATAATAATAATAATAATAATAATAATAATAATAATAATAATAATAATAATAATAATTATTATTATTATAATAATAATATCAACCAATGATTCAAACTATTGTATTGCCAATGATTTAGACTTCTTAATCGTTGACTAATATTTTATTTTGAATCGCAGAAAGAACCTTACCTGGAGGCCCATTTACACGTTTTGATGATTTAACAAATGTCCACAATAATATTTAAAAGCTTTTTCAGTTCCCGTTTCTTTTATTGGCAGCGCAGATGTCCACGAGTAGTGCCCGCGCGTTCCCGTCTTAGACATGGATGTAGCTTCCTGTGAAGTGACGTGGTCGGCACTTTTACGAACCATCCAGAAGGATTGAAGAAATAACCTTACATTCCCTTCCTTTCCCTCGCACTGGTTAGGTATTGGTAGGGTGGGCAGGGGATGAAATTCGCTGTTAACTGGACTGCCAGCCACGATGTGCGCGCCACCTATCCGTCACATTTTTCCTCAATCTAACTTTATACTTCCAAGCGTCGCAGCAGGTTCGTCAATCATTGGCGGCTGCTCACAACTTCTTAATGAATCTTTGGCCCTCACCTGTATAACGGGCTGGGCACGTATTAATGCACATGCTTCAGAGTGACGGAAGGCAGGGAACGTTGGTACGGCTACCGATAATAAAGAATATTCGATAGATTTCAACAACGTAACCATCTTTAAATCCAAAGTTAAAGAATATTCAATAGCTTTAAAACAGGTTAAATATGGGTACCTGTTACCCAATGGTAAAGAATATTCAAAAGCTTGAAAACAGATGTACCAACTTTCCGAAAGAGAAATTTATACCGTTTTAAAATAATGAAATGTAACTATTACTCTAAATTAATGTTATTACTAACTTGTACAGTATTGAAAAATACTATACAGTGATAGTAACAAAAATACATAGTTTTTCAGTGTAATGGATCCTAAATGATGTTTAGGGGTACCAACTCTGAAATGTAAGAATATTTAACAGTACCAAATAAATGTAAAAAAAATACAAACACATGTGGTTAATGTATTTGAATGAATATGTGGTTGATTATTTCTTGAGGTGCGGTCAGGGCACAGCCAAAAAGCAGTCAAAAGCAAACCAACACCTTGTACAGAGGTGGAACAGACTTTGGTTCAGAGTTTTCACCGCAAACTGTTGAACAAATAAATCATCTGGCCCGAATGGTATAGTTAATTAGTGCCGTGTCATTACAAGTGTTGAAAACGAGGTTAATTGTGTGAAATTGGGTTGCGTGAGCGGAAATTGTGCGTATCATATTGTGATAGATTTTGGTTATTATCACTTGAACTTTATCGTTACGAGATATAGCACGTAATATGCGGCAACTCTTCCTCCCTATCCAAATGTCAAAAAACTAATTTTATTTGGACTTACATAATTTTGTTTTTTCAAATAATCGATGTTTTATATCTGTTTTGAAGTACCATCCGTATTTTTCAGAACTTGGTGGAAACATTCCCTACGTACGAGATACTACCCAAAACGGAAAGTGCCATCGCCTTGAACTACTTCCTGTGCAGCGACAAGGCGTTTTTCAACAAGCTGTGTGCCCTGCTCTTCTCGTGGATCGTGGGCGCCGTTGATCTTAACAATACAGTGAGTGAACAAAGTTAATCTATGTACCTCTCATTCTCTTGAGAAAAGTGGGAGGGAGGGAGGGAGAAGGAAATTGTGAGAAGGACGACGTGCAAAGTAAATTAAAGAAGAGAAAGGATAGGGAACCGAAAAACAAACGGAAGGATATAGAGTTGGAGGAGTGAAAGGAAGAGAGTTGTTGACAGAAACTGTAATAAAGAGGATAGAGGAAGAAGATGAAAAAATTAGAAAATGAGAGAAAAATAAGTAGGGAGAAAGTTTGATATGGTAGATGGAGAAGAATTATCCTGATTTCATGGTTCCCAGAGAATCTTACAATAATCTTAATAGGCTGGAGAATAATAAAATACACTATTCTATGATCAGTAATGTGAATGACCTCAATTTATGCTTACTCATTAAAATTCATTATTGCATTTTAAAATTCATTTAGTAGAATGAGAAACTCCTTCCAAAAGCAAATGATAATTTTACCACCCTTTTCGTTTATATAATGTTGCATAATATTGTGATAATACAAAAGTTAAAAACCTTAAGTTATTAACAGAGAAAACAATTGTTCTATAGCTTGAAATACATTCTATTCAATATCTTCAAACTGCGATAATGTGAGTTGTAAATCTATCTAAAAAATGAATTAAATGAATGTTGTCTTCTCACACATATGCGCCCTCTGCGTATCATATTGTGTGAGTGCTTTTCGGTCGAGATTTATATATTGAAAGTTAAAACCATTGTAGTCCCATGCACTCTACTGACAATTCATCCTCAGAACGGAATAAAGAAACTGCATTATTATGCACTAACATGATCGTTTTTTGCTGTACATCCGATCTGCCTCACTATTCAACTTCATGATAATAAAACATTGTATAATACCATATTATTTTTATTATTCTTCTATTTTTATTATTATTCTATTCAGTATCGTCACATCACGACATTATCATGATACCAAAAGCTCCGTTAACGTGCTAAATCAATCTTCAATCCATGAACATAATTTTAAATTTCTTATCTTCTTTCGTGATCGCAACTCGTCTTTGGATGGCATGGAGGTTTCTAACCTAGCATTCAGAGATGCTTGTCTAATATTTCGTTATCAGCAACGGAATCCCCCGGCTTTTGTGAATCACGACCCTCTTGTGAGTGAGTAGAGTGAAGTCACTTTTTGATCCATTCTGTGTGAATTGAATGCATGACTGATAAGTTCAATTTTATCTGTTTCTTCCATATTCATCCAGGATGTGAGATTAATTAATACAGTGTCGAAAAAAAAGATGTATTGATGAGATAATAAAACGTTTTGAATATTTTTATTGGACATGATTAGTTACAAACATTTATAAGAAAATAAATGCACTTTCTCTTCATCCTTATTTTAAAAGAATTTTCGCGCACATACATTCCGATTTTATAATCCTGATGCCCGCAATTGGCGTATTAATTTTCAATTTAGTGATTTAATTCATAACTTTTTAAGTTCACTGATTAAACAAAATACACCCATATATTTTAAAAGATTTTCACATATATGACGTATTCGTATTGGAGGAATATTAATACAATAAGTATGATTCGTATTATATTCAAGTTTTATTCAAAATCTGTCACACAATTAAGAAACTTCAAAAATTTCTTGATATCAATTAAATTTTAGATGAAAAGGACATATCCCAAATAAATAAAAATGATTTAAACAGAACCTTAAATCACTGCTAGAAAAAATACTTCATTCACATTTCTTCCAACAAAACTTACTTTTCTTCGTATTGATATCTACATTTATTAATTTCTACTTTTCTTTGCATTGATTAGAATTCACTGGGAGGAATATTAATACAATAAATGTGGCGAGGAATATTAGCACAATAAGTATTGGACGTTGATAAGATCTAATCCAATTCACTTAGGCTGAGTAGACAAAAATGTAAGTAGATTGATGAGAATGATAACATAACGCTCTCGAAATGTGATGATAATTTGTTAGGAACAAATAAAAGTTTCAACTGATATTTATTTACATACTGTATGAGAATTTTTCAATCATTAACGAATCTTTCTATTACTTGCAAGGTAAAGCCTACCCAAACAATTTATTCAAATTGAAACCTCTTTTCATTATAAATTATTTGTTGCTTCTTTGCTTCTTCTTTTTCTTTCCAATGCACAATTGCTGTGTATCTCTGAACAAAAGTATGTCTTGAGTTCTGTAGTCACGTATAAAGCATTCTTAGGTCGCTTAATTGCTGACGTTTCCGGCGCCTACGAAGTTTCTAGTGTTAGGAGTGTAGAATGTAAAAGGGGCAAAGAGTAAAACGGGTAACTTCGGCCAGGCCTAGGCCGGCCTTTCGAGAGACATCGAGCGCCTGTCGGAGCATTTATCAGTCCACTAACAAACATTCAGAATACATGTATATACCGAAGCAGCTTATCGGAATGACCCTCCTCTTGAATGTAAGAGATGCGGATAGATGTGACGGTAAAAAAAGTTTCGCCAACTATGCGGTTATAGACAATCGGTACTTTTTATATTCATTTCGCTTTACTCACATTTTTGAAAAATGTGTTAAAACAGAATGACACACAGTATTTTGCTAGAGAGGAGGGGGGTGAGGCCGAGATTCACTGGTGGCCCTCGCATGGAGCCCAGACTCTAAGCTACACTCCCTGGCGATGCTACCGTGTCTAGACTTCAGGTTTTCGTACGAACAACTTTTCATTTACGGTGAATATTATGTTTGACCTACAGTTAACTTATAGTTAATATTTATAACGTAATAATTTATCCTCCGAATGAATTTTGCTTCATAAAAAAATTAGTGAAATCTATATTTTTGAATATGTTTTTTTTTAATTTGGGGAGTCAAAAGGCGCATGTCACCGCTTCTCACTTGGATGTGTCACTACTTGTATTTATATCTAATGGTTATAAATATTTGTAGTGGCACTGGTTAAAAAAATTATAGTGTCGAGATTGGTTCTTGGAAGATAGCTAAATAAATATTTTACCATTGACACAACATTTAAAATATTATATGTAAAGTAATTTGAGTGAAAGAACCAAATACTGCGAAAGAAATTAATCAATCACAAATTTAATTCAATTGACAAGTTGTTTGATTATATGATTAATATTTCCGGGCCCGTCAATGGCCAAGAATATCGGTCCCGTAAATGTAGTTCATGTTTTATCACGGGATGCGGCGATGATTTTCCCACACTAATGCGATCCGATCTCGACCTACATAATGGTATGCGGGGTTATCCCAGCCTGGTATCTCTCCCCGGCGGACACCGACAAACTCTAAGCTCCCGACTGATCTACCGATATGTGTAGTAATGTAGGGCATGCAAGTGTACGTTGTGTAAGTAGAAGGGTGAAGACAGGACAAGAAGAACGGAAGATCGCGCGCGGTTCATGGCCCGTTTGTTAGGGTACTGCTCCGGTATTCGCCTGGTATTGATCGAACAAACCACAAAAACCTACCGATTGGAGCTCCCAACCGACAGAATTCTCCTCCAGGCTGAATTCGATCTAGCTATCTAGCTATCTAGCTACCGTCGAAAATCCTGCAACCGTGACCGTCAAGACTAGACCTTGACCTGTTGTCTAGAGTATTATTATTAAATTAATTAAATAAATTAAATTTGTTTTAAGGGAAGTGATATAAATGCTTGGCCATAACGAACAGTTGAAACTGGCCCAAATTATCACAGCGGGTATTTGGTACAGTTACACCGCGATATACTCATATCTTTAAACTGTTGTTTGCGCTAGCGCAGAGGAAGCTCACGGTAACACTCAGATTAGCCAAAACAAGAGACAAAACAGTTTTTGTAATATAATAGTGAATTCCGCAATGCTTCACTATTGTAAAGTATTACATTGTAAATAATTCTGGCCAAGTGATTGTTAGTAACGTTTTTCGCTACGATCTGCCAAAATGCCAATAGATGAAAGATGTTCTCGCGAGTGTACGTTTGTTCTGAATCCTGGAATAGACATGGGTGACAAGTATCCTATTGTTGAAACTTTCTCCCTCAAGCTTTGGTACGCATAACGTTCAAGTAATAATTCCGGACGATACTTCACAATCGCAGGGGCAGAATATGCAGCGAAGGCAAGCTTAATACTTGAGAATTTGACGGGTTGCCTAGAGCTTCTCTTCAGGGGCGATTGAGTCATAAACGCAAAAATCGTTCATAACAACGCTCCCATTTTGCAACTATGTTCAACAGACATGCGCACATTTCCATTATATTATACCTAATCTCTTCTCAAGTGCTAGCAAGAAGTTTTATCGCTATCGGATGAGCGGTACGAAAACATAAAAAATGTACTAGGTTGTGATGCAACAACCCATCGTCATAAATTAAGAAAAGATACAGAATGTTTTTCTACATATGCAGAGCGATAATTGTAATTAATTATTGTGTGGGGATATAATCACTACGCAAATAATTAGTACCTGCCTACATAATGTTTCGTATGTATTCACTTTCGTTATATTTACTACAAAACAGAGCTTGTATATCAATGTACATTGTTTTAACGGTTAAGTATGAAGAATTATTCATTTATTTTGAAAGCATGTTATATTATTTGTAAAATATGTTACTATGTAAAGTTATTGCGTCCTTCAAAATATATGTTACAAAAAATACAATTTTGGAGCAAAATTAGTAATTGTAACTCTCGTGTCTATTTTAGAGTATATTTTTAATAAGGTTAGTACATATAGAAATGCAATCATCGGAATTTTTCCCCATGTCAAACATACGGACTAAACGAACCACCTTACTAGGCTGGAGAAAAAGTGATCGTGATGTGTTCTGTAACAAAATCAACTCTAAATTACTCAAATTAACAATAAACCTTGATCGAAAAGGAGCACTATGTCTTCAAATACCTCCAAAAATAGTTTTACAATAATCTTGATCAGATGATTGAATTACATCCTGTTGTTGGCATTGTGTGCTTTTTGAAACCGTAATATTGTGATTTTGCAGTTGTAAGTTGTTACGTAGGCTGCATTTCACCGTGTTTTAAAGAAATTGTGTCTTCGTTCTTGTTTGTTTTCAATTTGTCTGGCAAACACGGTTGACTTCAAACTCTGCGCGACAGGTTCCATTATTTTGCTATTCATCATAAATATTTATCATAAATGATTGTTACCTGTAATAATGACAATTCTAAAATTAAGCATTATCCTACTAGAGTTAAAGCAATCATCATTTAGACAACAAAAGTTTGAGTTTCTTTACTCGAAAAGAACGAGATGTACACTCAAAAATATATACAGGAGGCAAAACGGTTCTCTCTCGCCTCTGTCATCCCTATGATTAATAGAATTACTTTCTTCCTTCTCTTTCACCATGAGAAGGCGATAAAGGCCCTGTGTGTGTTTGTGTGTTGCAGACCAACCTGTGCCTGGTGCTGGCCCGCAGCACGAGCAGTACGTCGGCTCTGGTGCCCTGGCACTTCGCGCAGATCTCTCGCTCAGGTGAGCCCATGCGGCTCTCCGAGTAAAGTAACCGCCTTCCATTCACTAACTAGTTTCTCTACAACAGCACGCCCTTTCTCACATTAGTAACCGTTACGTAAGATTATATCGGTACGCTTTCAGTCCATATTAATACATTTCATCCATCACATTTAAAATATTACTACTCGTAGCGTATGAAGTACGAAAACTAATACTGTTAACGTTAATATATGAACAACAAATTCGACTTCCAAAAGTGTATATTTCTAATTCCTCTACAACATTTTCTCCTTAGAATGCTTGTTTTACTGCTCCCCAACTCCCGGTACTCTCAATCTCTTGATTTGAGGTTTCCATCCTCCATAGGTTCCTCGATGTATCCCATTCTAAAACTAGTCTTACTCTTCTTCGCCTCTTAGGTGGTTGCCATTTTAATATCTTGTGTGGCCATCTATTTTACAACATTTTCTGAACATGTCCATACCATTGTAATGCTCAATTTTCAACGTCTTCTTAATATAGCAAATTATATTCATCCTTTTCCATGTTTCTTCATTCTGCACTCTGATCCTGCGAGTAAATTGTAGGCATCATTTCATGTAGTTCATTTCTACTGTCCTAATGTGCTATTTTGTTGTGTTTGTGGCCACATTTGCATTCCGTGTAGTACTATATTTTCTACTAGTCAATGAAATATCCTTCTATTGACATCTTTGCGGGCATTGTTTTACAATTATATGCCCATAAGCTTTATTTACTTTCTTTCCATAATTCCTCTGGAGTTCTGCGGCTCTAAGATCTAAGATATTTGAAGGTGTTGCAGCTTTTAATTTTTTACAGTCTATATCCGTTATTGCTTTCCAATGCACATACATTCTGTTTAATTAAAATGTATTTCTAATTCACTTTTACTATATTCTTCTATTTGCTTTCTTAGCAGAGACACAATGTTATCTTCAGTTTTGAAAAAGCTTACCTGGTCGTCAGCAAATAGATGGAAGTGAAAGGGACTGTCTCCAATTTTTATTCCTATGCCTAAACATTGACTGTACCAGTTAAATAGAACTTTCTCTAGGTTGATATCGAACAAAACAGATGATAACTCACATCCTTGTTTTAGACCCTTGTTTATTAGAAAACTTCCAGTTAAATTTATCTTCAATTTTAATTTACCCTTCGGTGTTTTTGTACATTTCTTTAAACAGGTTGATCCGCTTTTCTTTTATATCCACTCTTGTAATTACTGCCCATACGTTTATTCTTAGGAAACAATCATGTTTTTATGAAGGCCAATAAAGGTCACATATATTCATATTATTGCTATTATGTTTATCTATAAACTTTTCTGATACAGTGGATGTTACCTAAGCATGATAGCTCTTGTCTAAACCCATTCTGCTCTTCACTCACTAAACGTACATCTTCAATTGTTTGACTCAAAATACTGGAAACCAATCTTGCTCTTAATGGCATGACACTTGTTCCCCTGTAATTCGAACACAATCGTTTGACTCCCTTGCCAAATATTGAAGAGATGTAGTATGTATTTGGTTCTATAGGCGCCTCCTCTAATGATTCTATCTTGCTGAACATTTTATTTATGTGTCTCACAATCACTTCTCCGCCATATTTCATAAGCTTCATTACTATGTTTCCCGATCCTGGTTATTTTGGTGGCTTGCTTTGTTTTATTGCTTTGAAGAGTGCCTTCTTAATATCTCTATTTTAGACAGTTATTTTAGACTCAGTTATTTCAAAATTGTTTTTCCACACATCTTTTTTTTATTTTTATTCTTATCCTTCACAATACGGTATGATTTCTTGTACAAGCGTTCAATAGTGGTGAATACATTTTTGAGAGCGGTTTTTTTGTACCATGTTTTACACTGATTATTTATTATCACTTTCTTTATAATTTTCCAGGCTTCACGTTATTTGTGGTGTCCTGCAGTTTCATCGATGTACATAACCTCTCCCTTCTTCAATCCCTTGTACTCTACAAGGTCATTGCCTATTTTTGACCCGTATTCTTTATATACATAAAACATACCTTTTCTACTACCGTGTGATGAAGTTGGCACATCCTCCTTTTCTTCACTTAAGGCATTCTCGTTAATACCGTATACTCCAATGTTTGAGTTGTTTTGGTTCTGAATATTTAGTTCGTCTTTGATCAATCTTTCATTTATTTGTTCAAAATGTGTTGCTTGTTTTCTGTATTCATTACAAAGAAGTATCGAGATGCCGGATTTTGCAAATTGTTATTTTGGTACTCCACTGCAGATGTGACAGTAGTTTCCTAGTACTTCTTCTCCTTACTTGGTATTGCTTCGCCACCTATCGTCGCGAGCGGAGTCGCGCCGAGAGCAGTGGCGCTGACCGTCGGCCCTCTTTGCAGGCGAGTTCGCGCAGATGGACCTGGGGCGTTCGCGCAACATGCAGTCCTACGGCGCGCCGAGCCCGCCCGCCTACCCGCTGCACCTCGTCACGGCGCCCGCCGCCATCTACGTCGCCGACGGCGACTTCATCGTCACTGCCAAGGTGCGTCGCGCCCCCCCCCCCACGCGCAGGGGCGCCCGAATTCCACATAAGCATAGCGCATAGACAGAAACATTAACATAGCGGTAGACTGAAGTATTCAAAATGCCAAGCATAAACGAAAGCAAAATAAGTTTCTATTGGCTGTGAGACTCTGGTTGGATGTGAGAATCGATTTCAAGGTTTCAACTGTGTCTATGTCCGATATGGCGTTAGTTCTTCTATCGACTTCGCTCCAATTTCGACTATCGATTTTGAGCTACCGTTCTGTGATTGGTTCATTTCTTATGTCTAACGTAAGCATAAGCACAGAAGCTTGAAACTTGCAAACTTTTAAGGTAACGTCTTACGTGTAGTGCTTATGCGAACGCATTGTGAATGAGTCCGGTTATGGACGTTGTCCAAACTTTTATGTTAACGCCATGCTTATGCTTATGTTTGCATTGTGAATGGGACTTAAATGTTCGTAAACTTACGGAAATATCTTCTACTCCTGGTCTTCCGTCCGGATGCCGTCCGTAGAATGTCCTCGTATTGCTTCTGCTATCGTCGTAAATTCTGTTAGCGGGAGAATTTTTGTAACATTCCCCGAAAATCCTAACTGTTTGATAATAATATTTTATAATCCAATCTATTCAATTAATGCAGTCCGCGAACCGACTTCCCGCCCGTGCACCTTGGATGAAGCCCATGTCTGTCATTGTATATAACTTAAAACAATATATAATGTTCAGTTACGAATCTATTCTACACTATTTCCCCACGGACAAAGTCTTTTTTACACGCATTCCCAAAATAACAAATTACAACTCAAGACAAAAATGAAACACAAATTTAAAATTATATAATACACATAAAACATATTGCTCGATTAACGTAAGTTTCCCGTTTCCGGATCAAACTCAAAAGTTTTCTTGTTGAACTGTTTTCATAGGAGGACGACTGACAACAATTAAAATTCTTGCAGTTTTCTTTCACTCCTTTTAGCCTTTGATGTATATATTTGCTCATATTTCTGCATACGAAGTTTCACCGATACGTTTCAATAGCTTTTAATACTGGTATTGTTCCTCCCACTGGCATTAGTTGAATTCAGAACAAAGGATAGTAGCGAGCGTTGTGGACAAAAACTAAGCTCTATAAAAGAACACGTTTCGAGATTTGATAATATCATCTAAACTTTATGTTTTTTGGAGTGCTGAAACTGAAAGTGATATCATTTTTTCTCTACCTTGTACAGAATATTTTCACTCTCGAGTTCAATCTTGGAACACTGTAATAACGATGTAAGAATACAGAAAACACTGACAGTTTTTATTTATTTACATGTTATTAACAATACCAAATACATTATTCCCAACAGATATAGCATTGCCAGAGTTAATGCATATTTAATTCTTATTTTTGTAAAAACGTGTTCTTTTCTCTTAAAAAATTCGTATGCGCTTCGGGGGGGAATGACTTTTCTGATATTTCACGCTGTAGCATCCAGCAATAGTCCGCCATCATGTTCACGTTCCACTCTGATGTTCTCCTATGTTCCATCTCCTTGATGTTCTGATGGAACCTTTCTTCTTATTCGTCACTGACATTTCTCAACTTTTCCGGAAAAATTCCACATGCGAGTGTAGAAAGTAAACCTTCGAACTCATGTGGTAACCTAGTATTTGAAAAGCCTTCAGCATGCGTTCCACAATACATCAGTAGTTTGTATTCTTTATGTTACCAAGGAATTTTCAATGACCTCTAAAAACATTTCAGGCTTTCCTTTTCTTCTTATCCACAGTCTGAAAAAAAGGTGGATCTGAGAAACGTTTACTGATGTCTGGGGGATTAGGATGATTCCTTTTCTTATCTTAGCGTCACTTACACCTGGAAACGTGGATCATAAGTACTTGAAACATTCACCTGCTTTATTGTGAGACTTAACTAATTGATATATCAGCCCTGAGACATAACGAATTGCTTTGTGTGTAGAAGAGGTAGTAGGATTTTCTCAGAGGAACCAAAATTTTCCTAATTACATTTTTTCGCCTGGCAACAGAAATTCTCGTGGTGGTCAGTCGTTTTTTTGTTCCACTGGGACTTTCTGTCACGGCTATCCCATAAGCATAAAAAAAGGAAACTTTTTGAACACTGTTGCTGACCTAAGAGCAGAGTGAAGACTTTCAATCCTCCAGAAATCAACCAATTATTCTCATTATAACGAATTCTCTCGAGGACTAATACGAAACTGTCGGACGTGTTCTTTAAATATGCAACTGGACCTGAATTACATATTGCTACTGTGTAACAAAACAGCTTTTAGACTTCATTTTGATGAGTCTATGAATACATGTCAATGAATCGGGCCATATTGTGCACTAAAATGACTCATATTTCCACCAATGTCTTTAAAAATGCTTCGAGACCATAAAAAGTGCGTAGTTGCAATATTTCTTTGTTTTTAATACGGGATCTCAGTAATTGAGCAGCGTAGTTCGGAGATTTAAGATCTTTCACCAAGTCATTCAACTCCTGTTGAGAAAAAAAGCATAGGTTCTTTTGTTCCATAATTTTCAACCCCACAATCTACTCTGTTTCCCACTCATTACTGTCTAAGTCACGAAGGGGGCTGAGGAACTTGCAGTCCAGGAATGTGTGGTACCACACAAATAGATTTGATTTTTGGAATTGTAACATTGAACATCACGAGTGCAAAATTAACATTCATCCCCAAGGGATTTTTCCCCCTCCACGTCATTGGTATAGCAAATTTAGAAGACCGGAATTATCCAATGTACCATAAGCGACGTTTTTCTACGAAGCTTTGACACATTTTGTGAGGAGCGTACTCTTCATCTTGATCTTCTATTCTCAAACCAAAATAGAAGTAGTCTGTATTGGTTACAATGATGATGAAATATTGTTTTAAAATAATTTTCAAACGTCTTAATCCCTTTGACGTAACTAAACGCCTTCAGTAAATTTATTCACTTTAATTAATACTACTAAGCTGGGAGAATGAGCAACAAAGTGAGCCATTTGGACATCAGTTAAACAGTCGACAGACTATTTCAAAAACTCCTTATTTATTGGACATGGTTGCATCCCGCAGTTTTATGAATATTGAAGTTGAAATATAATAGTTAAATATACTTTACATATATTTTCAAAAACTGCATGCCCTTATGTATTCACCAAAAACATATCTTCAAATATCATTAAGAAAGAAAATATATCTTCATAATATTGTAGTTGTAGGAAAACGCAGAAAAAGTTTCATATTTTGCAATTTTAACTCTAGTGTTGTTCACGTGCGGACGGACAGATGTTTGTAAATGTACGTACACTTCTCCGGAATCAGAGTACCCGAAAACATGCATTTCCGTTAAAATCTCGAAACAGTTTTACCATTGTATTTCATAACTTTCGCCGTGTCCCGTAAATTATTCTGTATTCACGACATTGCAGAATAGGCAAAAAACACTACCGTCTTAACCTTTTCAGTAATTTCATTCCTTTAAAGAGGGCCAATTAAACTTTGGCAGAGAAAGTGAGGGGTAGAGACATTAAGGAAAATGAATTGGTGCATGTAACTTACCACATTAATAAATCACTTTATTTTACAATCGAGACATCAGTATGATTGACACTGCTTTTCTGATAAACGTTTATGAATCTCCACTGTAAGTTCAGTAAGACAAAATGTCAGGTACAACTCCAATGAAGCACTTTCAATAAGATTTCTCGTTTTTGGATTTGATTTGATTGGTTTCAGATCAGTTAAATTTGTAGGAAGGATTTAATAAGTTTAGGTAAACGATATTTACAAATAAATTTCCACAAATTTTCAGGAACATTAGCTTTTGCTCTGGTATTTGGTTTCGCCTGAAGGTCACAAATTTCCATTTGAAAGTTGCAGTGCACCTCACTCATCTCAATTTCAATTAGATTTTATAGGGTGTAAGTTTTGGTTTTAGGGAATCAGTATCATAAAATATGTCCCAGAAACCTTCATTGTTATCATTTATTATTTCATGAAAAATTATACATTTTGTGAATTTTTTTTCTTATACTTCAACTACACAAATGGATTGCTTAAGTTAGGAAATTTCCATTATATTTGGAAAATTCACATTACAACAAGTTTCCTTTATATCAATCAAAATTTCTTTCGTTTTTCTGGATACTAATGCCCAATGTTTTCATTTCTGAGAAAAGCGTGTCTTTCCTGCCTCAATCCAAAAACCTGTTTCAAGCTATTTCCAGCATTTAGCCAGCGCACTTCATAGCATAATGTCTCATTCAGCTTCCAAATTATCCAGGAATTCTATAAGTTCTCATTGCCTGTAAGTTTGGTTTCCTTCTACTGAGAAATTTACATAATTTACATCAATTTCCATTGCTCCATTGAGCCTTTTAATTCTTCCCCAGAGGGCCTCCTGGTGGATAATTAAGTGAAACAACAAATGTATGTCTTGTCTTTAAACATTTCTACTATCCCAGATCTATGACTAACGATTGTTTTAGATCCAACTGTCGCAATGTTGGAGCACTTCCCAAACATCCGTATTTATAAATAACGAAATATTTAGAAATATTCAGTGCGTTGAATATGACAATACCTTTGGTGCTGATTTTTAATGATTTTAATTCCACAGATAATCGTAAATTTCTAATTCTTCGCCTATTGTTCTGACAAAGATAAGGAGCTGATTGATGGAAGATATATGTGTTTTAATATAGAGCTAGAGAGTAAAATTTCTTTTTTTCAAAATGTTCTCGAATGTCCCTGCAAAGTTTTCATTAATTCCTCTACTTACTGCCTGACAAGACAAAAGAACTGTTTGAAAAGTTTTTCCCATATTATTATCTCCAAATGAAAATGCAATATTTACTGCACATCTTTTAATGCGACCAGCACCCGTAAAAAACGTTTTTCATTTTTAGCCATCTCTAAACATATCTCATAACATGTCTTCAAACCAGCAGGTTTTCATGATTGTTGATGGATATTCTTCACACGGTTTCTGTCTAGCTAGTTTCAGCTTCAAATCATGAAACACTCAACTACTTTCCTTGTGGAATTGGAAGTTCTTTGATTAATGCAACCTGTTATACTGATATCCCCCATTATATATAATAAAAACTTAACTTTCCTTCCACTTGGACTGAAATTGTTTCTCATCTTCAATTCGTTGTTTATTTGGTTCTTTTATTTGAGGCAGAACAGAGTGAAATTTACATTCACAGCATGTACACCAAGGATTAGAACGGTCTGATGAATAAAACTTATTGTCGATGTGGCCGTTTTAGAAGAAATGAAAATTGTGAAGTGCTAACATTTATGGAAATGAATAACAAACCATCTCATGGGCAGAGTTGCCTATGCCACGTTTCGTGCTAAATCTCGCTGTTTTATTGCCCCGCAGTGCAGTGGGAAGAAAATATTGTTTTGCATTGGTCATTCAGTCCTCAGTTGCTATTGCCAATACTGCTGATAGCATTTATTTGAATTTTTCTATCACCAACTAGTTCACATTCTAACGACAGATTCACATTGCCCGTTTAGCACAAATACTAATTATTATGTTTATTGTTATGGAACAGCAGTAAGCAACGCAGTAATAAGGTGTATTTTTTTCAATTAATATTTATTATGCAGTAAGTAGACTAGGTGCCAAGAAAATAAATAAAAGATCCGCCAAGAGCTGAGAGGTTGATCTTTACCGATCTACGTGTTCGAAACATATTTGGCTTTCCCTTTTTTAATACTAACTGCCTCACTAGAAACAAATTGGCTTCCTGATGCCCTGCATGTTCTTTATCATTTAAAACTTTGAATTGGTATAAATGTATCATTTGTGAATCAAATAAATGAAATACGAGTTCAGTTTCTCACTTCGCATGAGAGTTGTATGCAGTTCACACGGTGCCGGGAGAATACTTATCGTTGCACTGTGAGATTTTTTATTTTAAAATTCACACTGGCGTTCTTAGAATTCGAAAACCTGTAACATTTTTGTTGTTTCAAAGCAGGTTTTTGTCTGTTAAATTTTGCCTACCGTCGTATACGCATTGGGGCATTCTTGGGAATGCCAGACTGAACTTAGTGCTACCACAGTATACGTTTAGAGTTATACTGTATTACAGCATACAGCTACTGAAGAGACTGTGTTATCAAAGATACTAATGGTTACACGGAAGGTACGCAAAACAAGACGGCATACTGCACTAACTTCCATAAAAAAACTCGTTTATTTGGCCTATCGTAGAAGTTACTTACATCGCAATTGTAACGAAGTATATTCCACGTGACACGTTTCAAACTTCACTACTTTTTTATCTGAGTTGATATGTCAGTCAGCGTTCCCTTTCACATATGGAAATATTACTGAAATTCAATGTATTCTATCATTGTAATAGACTAATAAAAGAGTAATCGACATATAAAGGAAAGGTTTTAAAATTTTCATTTTCGTATTACTATTACTATTACTATTATTATTAATATTATTATTATTACTATTATTGTTTTTTCGCGAATCGGCCATCATGAGGCCACGCGATATGTGCATTCCACTGGGGCTCAGTTTTGAATATCGGGGGAAGTGCACGTTACATTCTTCTGGGGGGATCCGCGTTTTAACGCTGATTCCATTTTTACATCCCAGGGTAGTTAGCCCTAGAGGATGGGGTGAAATTATGATGACGAAATAGACACACACAAACATACAGAGAAACACACAACACAACCACGATCTCGGACAACGGATCGGCATTATTATTATTATTATTATTATTATTATTATTATTATTATTATTATTATTATTATTATTATTACTTGAAAATAAAGGTTTCTGACCGTAATTTTGTTTTCAAAGCGACACGACGGTTTATTTAGTCACAATTTTGTAAGCCTCATATCTCCTTGACCTACAAATTCTGTAGACCAACAACTAGGATTTGTCCCTGGGTTCATCTTCAAATTAACCTATATGTTCGAGCGTGTGGCTATCAGTGTCCGAAGCACCACGAAGCTCCAATGAAGAAGCTGCGCGTGAGTTCTATTTACTTCACTCAGCCCGGGCTCGCCAGTTCCAGGGCAAAATCGCCATTTGAATTAGTATACTTAACTACCATTGCAGCTGCCACACGAAGAAACCACTGAACAAAGATATAGAGAAATATTTCTTGGACCTAGCTTCAGTATAATTTTAACCAACTGTTATCCGGTCTTTATTGCATTTAAGTTTCAATGTGTTGCTGTCCCATGCGCTGTACCTCGATTACGTGTCTTGGAAATAACTTTAAATATATTTTAATATATAAGTTCTGAGTAATCATTCACGGAATGTTTACGCAGTGAAGTCTTGCAAGTTACCGCATTGATGTATGTGCAGAAAAATTGACGAAAAATTGATGATGAATTAATGGGCAGGCTTCCCATTTTATTGACACTATATTGGGGGTATGAGAAATTATTGTTCCGGAGAGAATTAAACAGACGTTCTGTCAAAAAATGAGCAAACAATTGAGCTACGAGTTTGAATAGAACGAGCGCACAGCAAAACAAGACGATCGTTCCTCGCCTCACGTTTCGACCCCTTTGTCCATTGCCTTACGCACGCCGCACCTTTATTGCACTTGCGAGGTCTCCTGGTTTAACACGCTTGGAGATTTTCTGTGAAGCTATGGAGTTATTTAAATTAACAATCAGTGTAGTGTAATGTAGATAGTGTGCGTGTACAATGCTGTAACAAGTGTAAAAGAAGTAGTATGTCTCCATGCAAGCAAGGTCGTTGATGAAATGACCGTGACATTTCTTTATCCATCACTCGCGCTGTCCCAGTGCAGTCGGTTACAAATAGAAGGTTGTAGTTGAGAGTACAAAATCCCAAATCCTTTTGAAAGCCCTAAACTAAAAATGTAAACATTACTTCAATAACCTTTTTTAACAGTTTGGAATAAATATCAGATAGGACGTTTCTATAGAGGTGTCTTCAATAAAACTAGTTCCGAACGTGTTATATACAAAACCGCGTATATAAAGTTAAGTAGTCGACTATTGACAAAATCACCTGATTTACAATGTTGGTATTGCTATTCAATGTGTTTCTAAGTTTTTCCGACGTATAGGACGCCTTATACATATGTATACTAAAAAGCAAAATTTAACGACGTGCAAGATACTTAAATCTAGAATATTAATCATGAGTAAATTTTACTCATTGCATAACATCTTAATTTTTGTTATGTTTTGTGTTCCCAAGATCCTGATCTCAGAGAATCTAGTCAATTACAGTGTTGTATAAAGTCTGTCTGTAATAGACATTTTCAAAAGAAACTTACCCATAAGCAATCTGTTCCATCTCGGTGCTCAGTGAGATTTTTCCTTGAGACATTAAATTTAACGCGTTTGCCGATGTTGGAGTGGAGTAAAATTTTACTCATCGTTAGTGCTGCATATTATTTCTGACGAAGCTTCAAAGTCTGGGAAATATCGTGTGGAAATCTTTTGAGCCACAACCAATTAGATTCCAAGCCGTCTTGTACCTCTGTGCCTCCTAAATAGAAGACGCTAATGAGCAAGTGGTTGATAAAAGTGCATCGGGACAAGTGCAAAAAACTGTAATTTGTTTTTATCGTTTCGAACGCAACATTGTGCTCATGGAAGACTTTCTGTTGTTTTAAAAATCGAAAACTGATCCGAGTGCCACCTCAAATATCAAATCTTAAGAACAATGCCCAGACCTCGATTTTCCAACCTGCAGGATTATCATACAGCGAAACTCAGTAATATAAGAAACAATCATTAAGAAATTAAACAGAACATTTTTCAAAGGGATAAGAATCAGTGTAAGTAGGATGTAGGATACCTCATTCATTAAGTTAAATGAATGTTAAAGGTTTGGTTTGGGTCAAGCGGTTAACGCGAACTTGAACGCCCATTTTTGCTAGTTGTAAAAGGCGACTATAGAACCTCAATTAAAATAGATAACAGTTGCTGAGGAAGGCCGCAGCATGTTAACCGAAACGTTAGCCACCAAGAACAAGACACGGCGCATCCCGGATAGACCACAAGCTTATAGTTTCATATTCATCAACACTCGTCAGTTTAAAGTTAACAGTAAGCTAACTTTCTGTGCGATAATTCATTGTTTATTTATATTTCTATATTTTATTTTTATTTTATTAATTGTATATATAAAAAGTATAATTGTTTACATATTGCAAAAAAATATACAGTAGAACACCAGTAAACCGAATTAATAGGAGGTGTGGTCTGTTCGGATTCGGAAACGTTCGTGTTAGCCGAAAAAAATATAACGTACATGTTCAAATACATCTATAACATTAACAGACAATGCAATGTCGAGTGAGATGTGAGAAAATGACAACGTAGCCTAGCTATCGCATCATCAAGCAGATTCAGTTCCTTACGACCAAAGAAGATACCCGGTTTTGCAAGTTCCTCGAAATGAAAATTAGTGCTTCGTAAACATGTGATATACACCGTAGCTATGAGTGCAATAACCGTTTCATTTCAGCAACTTTCAATAATTCGTTGTTCCATTTGACAATAATTATAAAACACGTTCATATACACTACACGCATTTTATTTATTTTGTTTATTTTTCTTCTATTCCAAATTTTGTTCGGATTATCACATGTTGGATTTGCGGGGTTCGAATTAACGATCTTCTTCTGTATTAAAACAACGTTCTGAAGTCAATAACGGACGATCTGAAGAACTAAAATTATAATGTAGGACCACAACTTATACTTCTTTTTTAATGCATAATGGTTGGTCTTCCACTGCCGTCATATTTGTTTCTAAGTTGTGGTTTTTAAAATCTGGTTGGTTTGATTCAAACTACGAATCAGAAAAATCGTTTCACTTGTGTCCTTTATGCGTGAGAAGTTTCATTGAACAATACACCGAGAAACCTCTTTATAGCTATGCGCACTGAATTAGTGGTTAAATCAATTTTTCCTACTTTTCATGGCAACTTTATGAGTTACACAATTGTGTCAAGTCGAGATTACATTACTAATTCACTTTGCGCGCAAGAATTGAAAGAAATCTATACAGCTCCTGACCATGTGAAAATACCCAGAAAATTTGTAAACATACAACAATAAAGAAATTTCCATTTAACAAAAAAATGCAAATAAATGTGGCCTTTCACCTATTCTTAAACAGCACGTTCCGTCTATATTCTTATCTAAATACGTCACTTCTTCCGACACAGCTGCGACCGGAATAAGTGGCGCAGGGCAGGAACTGCAGTGTTACTGCAGTGCCTCTGAACGGGAGGTCCTAGTTTCGAGTCCCGATGATGGCAGGATTTCCGACACTAGTTCGTCAGCTAGGTCGAATTCAGCCTGTATGTGGAGGAGTATTTTAGCGGCCGGCTGCTCCGCTCCACACAGCTCCGGCAGGATCCTAACAAACGGGCCACGGAGCACACGCGATCTTTCCTTCTTCTTCCTTGTCCTATCATCACCTCACACACTACACTACTACACACGCCGGGAGAGTGGTCAGGAACTTCGACCTTGCCCTGACTGGGGCGGTGGCAATCTGGTGGAAGATACCTGGCTGGGGAAAACTCACGCTGCCCGACGGTAGGTCCACGTCCCATCCCACCATCCAGCAGGGGAAGATCACCGCCATCTCCTGCCACGAAAACATGCACTACACTTACGGGAATCGAGACCGCTGTTCTCGCGCGTTGAACCACTAATTAGTCAGTCAATCTTAGCTTATGTTATGAGTCAAGGAAAAAATATTTACATGTATTGTACAGCACAGCCGTTTCATATTTACATGTAGCATTTATTTTTTGACGCTCCGCGACACTATTTTCTACGCACTCACCAGCAGAACTTTTGTTATTTTGCTTGCTGCTATTAATTTGTAATAAAATTTATGAAATTTGTTAAAATATATTCCATAGTTAGAATTAGTATTTCGTCCATTAATTATTACACCATTATTAAACCTTTTTTTACTGTTATTACAAGTGAGTGTTACATGAAAAATAGTGAAACTGGAATGTAGTACTTATTTACTGCGCAATCACGTAATTCTAACGCTCAAGCCAAACAAAAAATACTGTAAATCAAATGTATCAAAGCGTGAATTGCACATTGCAGGAGAAAAATTTGAATCTCACCTCTTTCTATGTTTCTCACCTTTTTCCTCAACTGAGCTTCAGTAAATGTGTACGTAATGGTGCAGCAGTTCATTACGTACCAGAATTATCAAAAAAGCTGCTGTTACATAATGCAACGTAACTAGGAAATGCCTAATGGGAAGTGACCTCTTCATAGGAGATTTGCTGTCCCGTGACGCCAGGCGTGCGTTAACTATGACACATTCCGAATGAGAATTCAGACAGTATGCGCAGAGTAAGAGTATGCGAAATAACACAAAATATTTGCATTTTCAGTTATAATCGAAATTGTTTTATTGTTTTTGTTATTTTTCCGAAATCCTTTATGTCTAATGAAACCGTAAACACCTCTTAAAAGAATAGATGATGCTTAGTTTTTTCGATTTTGAGTGCGCACTTCAAATTAGTATTATAGATTGAAAACTAAATTAGATCAATGTTCTTAAATCCGTAAAAACTGGATAAGCTGCACCTCCGAAAGGCGAGGAAAAGTAAAAACGTTTGTGCCTATATAACAACTCAATTACACATTTTTCCTCTTAGAAGCATATTTATGAACACCAAAATAAAGTACGTCCTATTAAAATATTCGATATCTAGCTTCAATATTGGAGAAAAAACAACACTTTCTCGATTTTCCAATATTGGCATTATTTCTCACGAAGTCTTCTAATCACGAATCGAGGCCATTCGCAATCTGAGTGCGAGTTGATTCTTTCACAATGGTATCCCAGTAAGGGCTCGAACAGACCGACGCGGGAGATCCGCAGCGAGTGCGGCGCGGGAAGTTCCGCGCTAGACGCGGCGGCGGAATCCGCGGTGCCGTTCACACCGGAGCGTCAATTATGACTCAGCGTTTGGTGCCAGTCTTTCTCATCTGATAAACAAAAGCAATGGGAGCTCGATCCAGAGGGGAGCGAAGACTCCCGAAGGCGGGCGGACTTTTACGAAACTCGAGCGGCAGCGGTCACTCGCGCAGAAAACGCGTCCGACTGCGTTTCAAACTCCGCAGGTAAGAAAACGCTGCCAATCCCCTACCGCGCAGCTCTGAACGTGATCGTAACGCTTCTGCGCGTAGGCTGCGATTCTCCCTCGCCGGTCTGAGAGAACCTGAACGAACATATGCCAATACATTATAAAACCTGCAAGTGCCTCCAATTTTTTTCAAGTGCATGTCGAAATGCATCGAGGTCGGCGAGGAATGGAGTTCCTGAGAACGTGCCTCAGTCGACTCGTCAGCCTCGCGTCGCGCAAGGCGTTCCAGCGCCAGCGGCCCGAGTGTTACACCTCGCGCGACTGCGCGCGCAAGGCCGCCCCGTGGGTTCCCAGGCCCACGCGCTCGCGCACGCGCCGCCCGGGACCCTGCTCGAGGCCGAGCGCGGGGGCGGGAGGAGGGGTCCCTAGGTCGACGGGCCGTCAGGCACTCTCCCTTGGAGCATCGCAACTATCTGTTCACCAACTATCCGCAAACCGTTAGCAGAAAGAAAGAAGGACCCAAAGAAAGAAAAACAGAAGGAAAGAAATAGAGAAATAATGAAACAAAGAAAGGAAGAAGGAATGAAATAGAGCAATAAGCAAGGAAATAGAGAAAGAAGAAGGAAATAGGGAAAGGAAGGAAGAAAATAGAAAAATAAGGAAGGAAATAGAGAAGAATATTTGTACTTGTAAGAAAGAAATAATAAAGGAAAAGGCAGGAAAGAAACAAAGAAGAGAAAAAAGAAGGAAAGAGAAGAATATTTTTCTAAAATAACCAAATCACGTTGATTAGTTTTGCTACTGAACACTTTTTCACGAATATCTTTCGTTCCACGGACCAATATGACCACTTCATCAAGTGCATACAGCTATAAAATAATCGGCAACAATCACGGATATAATCATACAGAACTGGAAAGTAAAATTATTACAACAAATAAATATAAATCGGAACAGCGCAAGAAATAAGAATGGAAGAAATAATATTAAGACTCACCTTACATAATTTTCATTCAAACGTATTTCATAATATCACGGGACTATCGGCCAATATTAATGATTATTACAACTTGAAGATCTCATGTTTACATAATTGTAAAACAGATGCGTATCAAAAATGTTTTTTTCAAACGGCTTAAGACGCGCTGTCTCCGAGCGCGGTCGTATCTCGATCGTTGCGAGACGTAAAATGAACGTCAACTGATATCAGCAGAGTCTACGTAGTAGAGTGGTGGGGAAGGGGCACCATCAGCAGGGAGGGGTGGTAAAGTTAAGCAAGGCGAAGAACTTAAAAAAGATTGGAAGTGAAATATTAAGATATCATATCTTGCAATTTCCTTAAAACAAAGTCGCATGCCGCAATGAACATACTGAATTCCAAATTAGAATTTATTGCCTTATTGAGTTTCATAATCATGATTCAGATATATGTCTAGTATTGCTCCTTGAATCACCATCAACCATTTTAGTATTCTGCAAGTCCTAATTGAGAGAAAACTGTATTTTATATTTCAAAATTATATACTTTTCTAGACGAGAAGTAGATTATGTTTTTATACCGAAAGTTAGTTCAAAGAAGGTATAATAATAAAATAGGTCTTCCACTTAGCTTCCCAAAACAGTGCTGACAAATACAATTATAATAATTACAATACTATCGTCATTATAATAATGGCATAATAAAAATATAAATTGAAATGTAATGAAGTCGAAACATTAAAATCTAATAAGTAAGATGAAAATGGTAATGAGGAGAACGTGTAGGTAGCTAAATATGTTATAATAAAACGAGAATAATAAGTATTATGAATCTAGATTACTGAACTCCTCTTAAATCACCTACAAATTACATATAATGAATAAACTATTCATTTAATTTACACAACAATTAGCATAAGAGGATTATTATGACAATTTATTACAAATATATATGAAAACTATTCCAACATTCTCAGCACACACATGAGAGAACCAACAACTGGAACAGGCGCGATCGCGTTATGTATAGCAAAGATTGATGACGAACGTCACTTTTGCACGAATTTTGCGGAAATGTGAGTGGGTCTTGGAGAAGACGTTGCCGCTATCTTGTGGCTCAATACGTAGCTAGAAAATACCTGGCTTCCCACCACGTTGGATTCAAACCCAACGCGCAGCGCCGTTCTATTTTGAAAACAGTATTAATGCCGCCCATGCGATCACTCGAAGGTTGAAGTATGAATTATTTAAAATTTAGAATTAAAGTATGATTTATTGTATATAACTTTTTAATTCTTTAGCTTGATAATTGGAGGAGTTTTTAACTTTCCAATGTTGAAACCAGTTTGAAATTGTAATTAAATTATCTTCAAGGTTATTTCTAATTGTTATTAATTTTTTTAATGATATTGGGTATCATTTGCAAGTAATGCAATGGTGTTCTTCAGTAAGGAAATTACCTCAAAAATCCAAAAAAAGATCCATTTCGAATTCAAGAGCAACGGCATCAGTCATATCGTGGGGAAAATGGTTCTGATGAATATCTTATGCACAAATTACGCACTAATGTTACTGGCGGACGGATGGACAAAAAAATTGTGTTAATACCCCCTAAAACATGTTTTTCTCGTGAAACTAATGAGTAGTGTCATGCTAATCAGCGAAAATCGTAACTCCATTTATCCTTCTTGATTTTCTCTTCACGGCATTGTACAATATACAGCTAAGCCTCTCCAAAAGACCACCCTTATTACACGGCAAATATTTCTTTAGTCTGAATTCCATACGTTTGTAAATTTTATTGTATTGTAAAAATCTCTCTTAATTGACCACCCTGCTTCCCGACCACTGCCCGATACCTTAATAGCTTATTTTCTTAATTTTCCCCTTTTTAAGATAAAACTTTCAGGAAAGTTATAAAAATACACCAATAAGAATTTTCAATAGTTACAATGTAAACTCAAGTTGTTTACGGCATTCGCGCGTAACTCCCTATGCCTGAGTTTCTATCCTCGAGAAACCGGGGTCAGGAGGAATTCCGGGAAAAAGAAACAAAATTACCGAGGCCATGGCACCATGGCGCTGCGTTTCTGTTTCGTTTTCTCCAGTGTGACAGCGGATATCCTTTGAATTAACTGAGCCAAGCTAACCTTGCCTTGTTAACCTTATCTCTCAGGGAGAACATCTGGTGCAGTAGAATATCGATGTCGGAAGTCTGCGTTATGAATTTGCCCGGAACATGCGAGTCTTTGGATGGGGTAATCTAATTCCTTAAACTTCCGACTTCCTTAAACACCCGATGTTCAGAAAAACTGCTCAGATTTTTGCAAAAAACATCCCTTTATTAAGTAATCACCTCTCTAAAGGACGTTTTTCAAGAAACCAACTGTTGTTGCTTAATACAGGTTAAACTGTAATTATGAATAATAATATGAAATAAAAATAATTAATCGAGCTTCCAAGTTAATTGAATTCCCCACATGTCAGTACCGTCAATATCAATAATAAATCAAAAATATTTTCGAGTTCACCAGAAGAATCAACAATAATTATAATGCGTTTTAAAGAATTAGCAACTTTTGAAAATTTAACGGACAAGGTTATCTATCTATATCTTCCTTTATACACATATTTAAGAAGCAATTATTTCTGAATTTGAACTGGGCCTGGATGGAAGGGAATTAGGAACTGCGTGTCACAGCACACACAATTAAAGAAGAATTAAGTTTATCAATGAGTAAATCTCCTACTTACAGGATGTAAATAAGAAGTCTCAGAAACTATCCTTCACAAATACCGCAATTAAAATATCTCAGCGGTGATAAATGTATATATTATCGTTTTGTCAAGTGCATATCCGTTCGTTGACTTCTGTAGCTGAGATAAACTTCAAATCGCTGAAGAACCAATGATAATGATCCCAGATGTTTCAACGTAGGACATAGGGCTTCATGGTATATTGCAGTGAATGCTTTTGAGAAATAGAAACTAATAACTACTGCAGTTACTTTAAAATTGACGTATGCTGATAAGATATCAACAGAGACTTGACCCATTTTTGTAATCAAACTGTGTTTATTTTCAAACCACTATTTATATTGTGGTATAATATTTTATGTAGTAATCTGTTCGTTGGATTTTCACAGTTTTCTCTAATATTTTGGCATAAATTGAAGGGAGCTCGTCACATGACTGATAGCAAAGTTGAAGTAAAGCATTTTGGTACCCTCTAGGGCGACGTAACTTAATGTAATTCCGTTCCACGCGGAAACAATCAAGAAACCATTTGTAATATTACTATCTTGTTATGAATGTTGAAAGGAGTGATGCAAACACAGTAATTTATGGTCCATTCATTCTAACCTTTGAATATTTTCCCGTCATTATCGCATTTATGATGTCAACATCTGCTATTTACTGAAATTTACTGCTCATACAATGCGATCATTAACATAATGGTATGTTATAATGAAATCAATGGAGATATTCCTGTTTCCGAAAGGTTCAGAAAAGCAGTAAATGAGAACCAATCTACAAAACTTAATCTTGGTATTAAAATAACGTTTAACGACGATTAAAACATAATTTTTGTACTGAAAACTGCTATATATATTCCTGCTCCCAACCCTCGAGTTTACAAGCGTTATTTTATTGAGGTGTCCCTCAAGTTTTTTTTTGGTCATTCACACGTGCAAGCGTATTTGTCAGACTGCTTCCTTCTTCTCGACCCTGCATCGATCCGCGTGAAAGTTCACAGAAACGTTCAAAATGTGTCTACCTCATTGCATAGGATATTTCTATTAACCCTTTCAGGTCTTAATATTTAATGCTTTAGCCATCGGCAAGCAAAGGCAAGCAATCTGTACTATTCATCGTGTAATAGTGATATATCACTATTCACATCATAAGATATTGTTTTACCAAAACTAATTTTGCTGCCCAGGCTAAAATGAAAGGTTTCAAATCAAACTCGCGGTAAATTTAATTATACGTAACTTTTACAACAATGAAATAATGTAGGTGGGTAAATTGACAAAGAGTTTGTGATTTTGAGTTAATATAACAGCACTAATCAGTTTTATTTTTTACTGTATCATTGTTTCATGATGTCAAATTAAATAACAACTTTTATCGGGTTTGTGGTATCTACCGCCATCACCATCATCTGAATGCACGACGTTTTTCAACGATGTCATTGATATCAAGTTTAACCTTCTGTTTATTAGCCCTCGCGGTCGCAACCTTCAAACTTCTCTGAAAAGTTACTCAATTGAGGTCAAGTCGAAACAGGTGCAACAGAGCCTACGTTCAGCATGCTACCACTTGCTCATTGAAAAAAAGTGTGATACACATTCTCCTTTCCATTTTGAAAGTAATTGTACAAGGTGCTGAAGGTACATTTTGAAAATTTTCTCAAAAGAGTGCTGCGAATTTTCACCTTATTCTATACGAACTTTTATTGAGGGCTGATAAATTTGGAACGAATCAGTTAACTGTGATAGTTCTTTATCTGGAGGTGATATTTAATTTTTCATATTTTCTTAAATGACGATTAGAGTTTTCATTAATGTTGATCTAATGAAACAAAATATTGCAATTTAATTTACTACAAACCTTTACATACAGAATAAAACAAATACTTACTTTTTTGCTGTATTCTGTAAATCCTTCATTTTCTTGAAAATATTTTCCTATCTTTCCTATCTATCTTCAAATAAATTCATACGTAAAGGATAATTATTGACCTAGGACTATTTTCAACCTTTGAAGCATTTAGAATCACAAGTGGTAATACAGGCCCTCCGTATTTTTTTCAATAAGAGTTTGTTGTTTCAATTTTTAAGTAAGGCAATTATTTTCCTCCAAAAATTATCACAACATTGAATTATTATTGGACACACAAATATTTCGCTAGTTTTGTCTTGCATACAATGAAGTATTTAAAGCAAACAAGACCAGAATCAAACTAACGAAAGTGTATAATAAAACGAAATAATACTATTAATTTTGAATGTCGGCAGGGCACTGAGCGGCTGTCGAAGATTCTGCCCAATGTGGTGCTGCACAAGGTGATTCGCGAGAAGTTCTTCAACCACATGGACTTCGTCACGCATCCTCGCGTCAAGGAGCTCATCATGTACCACGTGCTGGATACGATGGCGCGCTTCTAGCCCCGGCGCTGCTGCTGGAGCCCGCGCAATATGGGGCAACGCATTCAGCACACTGAACGCTGAACAGGCCACCGACGCCCCGGTGTGGAGCGCCGGCCAACCCTTTCTCGACTAATAATCGAGATCATAAACTATATCGATCATAAACTATACGTCATGTGTGGCCTTGTGTCTCAGAGTGGAGCTGCGCAGTCGTAAATCGACTACTTCCTCCTCAAACAAGCTCAATGACAAAACTGGAAAAATATTTCTTACTTTGTGACTAAACTACACATTTATAAATCGAGAAGTGTTTGTATTTCCGTAAATTCAAGGATACACAAATCCGTTATTTAAAGCTACGAGAGCTTATTATCAAAGAAAAATATATTAAAATAAAATTGAAAGCTATTATAATTTGCAAAATGAGCTATACACGAAGTATATTCTGGCCTGTTCACGAGTCATAAACTAAAAAATGAGAAAAAGTTAACTCTGAGATGCATTCATAATGGATTTCAACCGTTTTGTTGACAATGTAAAATTGCATGTAGAATATAAAACATATATTAGTAATCTGTACTCAGTATCTGTGATCTTTGTTATGTCACCATGGTTGTTAGAAGGTGACTTCATGTAGTCAGGTTTCAGGGCCAGTCAAGTTTGGATCAAATATTGGTCACGGACTTGGATCAAATATTCAAAAGCTTGTATAGGGTATGACACGTGTCATTTGCTCTACTGCCAAGCGGCATCACTCAGCATTCTCCAATACATTTGTGAAAAAAATTAGAACAATTTTTAATTAAAAATATATATTAACCGGAAAATCGATGAATAAGTATAAACGTCTAATAAAAGTCACATTAACAATGCATAATACTTTAAAAATTTTACAACAATCTTATTGGCATAGAGAAAATGTATTATTAGTGTTTATTTCTTTAAAATGTGCGCAGTTAAAGGATATCGAAACAGTAAAATCTTATTTCTAACTTAGCCTCATAATTGTTTTGAATATATCTTAATATATTGAATACATATTTAATTTTTGAAAGATGGTGTACCCACTTCAGATAAAAAAAATCCAGCACTTTTAATATTTAGAATAGAGATAAATTTATATTGCTATGCGGGCTGATAAGCCGAGGTTCAGTGGAAGTAAAGTTTCCAGCCATCTTTCTGCAGTGCAGAATCGGCACGCGCGTCAGAAAGATGTCTGGTGTTGGGACACCTCCAGTGTCGTGGGGTCAATGGTATATTCACATTCCTGGTCGGTTCCTGACTGACGTCGTCTGAACAAGTAACCGTGTTCTATTGATATGGTATTAGTATATCTTAGAGTTAATAAGAAAGCGGAGGCTTAGAAAAATTAACAACCCGAGTGCATGAAAATGTAAACTGCACTGACTCAGCGACCAAACACCGACCAGACGGCTGCTCCTTCGCCCTGCCTCACCAACCCTGAAGAAGAAGTTAGCCGCAGGTGAATACGAACCGTCTGGAAGAATTAAAAAACAATTCCAACAGGGTCTCGGCATACCAGCTCGGCGTCTTTATAATGTTGTCTCCAGCCATGAGAATCTGCAGTGTCTTATCATCGAAATAGGAGTGCAAATTTAGTGCCATGGGCGCCAGTCTACCTTAGGCTTTTGCGAAGCGCATAAAAGAAAATGCTTTAAGTAATTAGTTTTTAAAGTACTACAGACAATCTGTTAAGATTTAAGAAGTAACATTTAAGAGTATATTTACTTTAGTTATCAGCAAGAGTAATTATGACTTCCATGAGAGAGATACGCCTCGTTGCTCAGATGGTCGATATCGTTACGGCAGTGGTGTCGTAGCGATCTTTAACCGAAGGACCGCGGTTTCGAATCCCGCCTCTGGCATGATTGTATTTGTGTTCGTCTTTTCACTCCTACCATCACCATATCATATCATCTGTCATAGTGGTCGCTAATGACCTAGATGTCGATGCGACCTTAAATAATAAAAAAGAGAAAGTTTCCAGCAATTTTCATCTTTAAATCCGTACCTCAAGCACAATAGAGATGACATTTGAAAGATATATTTATTTCAGTATTAATGTTTATTAATTGATTCTTTATTGTAATCACCTCAATTATCCTGTATTAAACGGAAGATGTTTAGAAATACAAAATATATAAAAGATTGCAATGTAGAAAATTAATCTGAAGGGCTGTACAGATGATTGCTGTGATAAATGAAATGAATTAATAAAGAATATATGTCACACAACATTACAAAATTTATTTCCCCTTTCCCATCACACAATAGTATTTTATTCATAATTGCTTTTATCGAAACGAGTCACAAAACGTGCGAAATTAAGATTTAAATTGAAAAGAGTAACTTAAAGTTTCCAACCATACTTCCTGCAACAATTGTTCATTGCAGGTTAAAAGTCTATTTGTATAGTTCCAACTAAAAGACAAAGAATAATGATTTCCCCAAAAATAAAAAAATATAACAAACACTAGTTTCACTGCATATTCACTTGCTCCATGATAAGTATTGTTGAACAAAACTGCTTTTCGCTAGTGAACCGTTTTGGAGTTACAGAAGCGTCCTAATTTTGAGCCCTTGTCTTCAATACTAGACTAGTCGTTATGTTGACATGGTTGTAATGTATCTATATACACCTCTCGTTATATTTAAAAAGTTCATAAATTAGGAGAGTCTTTTATTGAGAAATTAAACAAAGTTAACCGGGGCAAACCAGACCTTGATGTTTGTTAGGTGTATAATTTTTATCTTCCTTATTGTCATACATACTGTATGGCCGACCTAAGATGTTCCCTTCAGTTTTCTCCTGAACCGTTGCAGATACTGAGATACGGTTTTCACTAAAACTACTATATACAAGGGGCACATATGGTCATGCATAGTATTATTCTATTGCATTTTTTATTGCAGGGAAATTTAACAAACTTCAGTTTTTTAAATGGAACCCTATATATTTTTTAGCTCATCATAACAAGCGTGAAGAGACGAGTTCATAAATATGCATATCGCTATATGTTACATAGCGAAATTTTCGAGAAATTAGGAGTTTTAAAAACGCACGCCGACTGCTGGTTTCCGTAATCTGAACGAGAAATTCCGGGTGATATGCTGCGAGGCCATTCCCTTCCGTTGCTTCGGCCGAGTGAATTGGGAAAACTGGAGATGCCTCGTAAGAAATGACGTACGAAGAGTAGGTAGAATAAAAGGGCGGTGGAGAAAGGAAATACAGTCACAACGGTAACTCCCCAGATTTAGAAATTTATAAACGCTGTGAAACACCGCAGAAATATCCAGGAAGATGTATACGAACGAGGAGAATTTGGACCTAATTCTGGTGTACAGTGAATTTGGCAGAAATGCAAAGAAAGGCGCATTACTGTATGCTGAAAGATATTCAGATCGACGGCGGCCTTCGCACATGACTATAATGACAATCTGTAAAAGCGTTGTGCAGAGAGGCGACTGGAAAGCAAAGACTCGTTTGCGGAGCAGAAGGGCAACGAATGAGGAAGCACAGGCGGCCGTTCTTGCAGCTGTTCACACCAATCTCCATATCCGCTCTCGAGACATTGCCAGAGATTCCGGTATTAGTCGTTCGAGTTCCTTCCGCATTTTGAAGAGGAACAAGTTTCACCCCTACCACATTTCGTTGCACCAGGAGCTTTATGATGGTGATTACCAGAAACGTGTTAAGTTCTGTCGTTTTGCGCTGGAACACGTGCGAGATAATCAGGACAACATTTACGAATCACGGTCAGGTGAATCTACGCAACATGCACTACTGGGCAGTGGACAATCCTCGCTAGCTTCGTGAAGTTGGGAACCAAAAGCAGTAGAGTATTAATGTCTCGTACGGTTTTTTTAACGACACCATCATAGATCCCTATTTCATGGATGGACATTTGACAGGAAATAAATACGGAAGATTTCTTCGTGAAACTTTGCCGCTGCTCCTGGAGGAAATTCCCCTGGATATGATACATTGTATGTGGATGCAACATGACGGATGTCCAGCCCACAACGCCCTTGTGGCTAGGCAAGTGCTGAATGAGAAGTTCCCCCTGCCGATGGAATGGGCGCGATGCTGTAGTAATTTGGCCGGCAAGGTCACTTGATCTTACGCCTCTGGATTATTTTCTATGGGGAACGATATAGAACGACGTTTACTCACAAGTATCGACACAAGTATCGACACAAGTATCGACACAAGTATCGACACAAGTATCGACACAAGTATCGACACGGTATCGACACAAGTATCGACACAAGTATCGACACAAATATCGACACAAGTATCGACACAAGTATCGACACAAGTATCGACACAAGTATCAACACAAGAATCGACACAAGAATCGACACAAGAATCGACATAAGAATCGACACAAGAATCGACACAAGAATCAACACAAGAATCAACAACAAGATCTGAGGCGTCGCATTACTGCATCTTGCCATGCCATTTGACGTGGACTCTGAATTCTGTTCGAAGGTCTCTTTACAAGTGTCTTCAAATGTGTATATCCGTTGATGGTGCACATATTGAGTACATGTTACAAATCAAACTATTTCTATAATTGTGAACTTACCTTTTATTTCTGTATTTTAAAGTATTTTTTTACTTTTATTTTCACTATAGTTTTGTAATAGCTGAGCTATTCAGTCTTTCAAAGAGTTAAACGTTTTTTTCATGACAGCACACGCATTTATTAATTTAGAACATGTTCGCTCTCCAATCTTCCCTTGCTTTCTCTGCGTTTAATAATTCAAATATTTTCTCAAATCTTGTAGTATTTAATTAATTTAAAAAATAGTACTTTGTGGCGTACAGATTTGCTCAGAACATGGCTAAGGGTGAATACATTGTCTCCAGGACTGAGAGGGTGTAGTCTTAAAGAGCAAATCGCGGTTTTTCGTGAGCTCCTTTGCACATTGCATCACTACATTTACCGCAGGGTCCACGCAACGGAAGGGAATGGCCTCGCCGCTTATCACCCGGAATTTCTCGTTCAGATTACGGGAACCAGCAGTCGGTGTGCGTCTTTAAAACACTTAATTTCTCGAAAATTTGTTATGTAACATATGGCGATATGCATATTTATAAACTCATCTCTTCACGCGTGTTATGATGAGCTAAAAATCTATAAGGTTCCATTTAAAAAATCTAATTTGGATCAATATCTCTGCAATAAAAAATGCAATAGAATAATATTATGCATGACCGTATGTGCCCCTTGTATATAGTAGTTTTAGTTAAAACTGAATCTTAGTATCTGCAATGGTTCAGGAGAAAATTGAAGGGAACATCTTAGATGGACCACACGGTATATAGCTATTAGTTTCCTTTCCACAAATATCCTGAATATCATTTGAGCAACGAATAACACTAGCACATACAAATAATAAAGTCTTAAATAAAGTAGGAGTTAACAAATGAAAAAATGTCAGATCATATGTATTAACAGATCTGAGCTGAAACTACATCTGATCATTTTTCGTACATAATTTTTAAAAAAATAAAAATACTTCTCAAAATTTAGGTCTATACACCATTCATAATACTATCGGATGAAAAGGGAACGGAAACTCATTATTTAATCTACGTTTTTTATCAAGAACAATTCCAAGTGCCTTTTTCCTTTCTGAGAAACTAAAACACGTTTATCAGTTAAGAACTTCTCGTTTCGTAGAAGAGAATTACAAGGCAAGGGAATTAAGGTTTCCGTGACTAGACGGAAGAGTTCCTGCTCGAGGACGTCTGGCTGAGTCTGAGAACCCCGTCGTGTCATGGAAAGTCACTTTAGTCCTGTAACATACAGTACTTTATTCGAAACCTCAAGTTTATGGCAATTGATTCGTGTTATATCAAAATTTAAATCATTGGCCAAGAGGACTTACTAATTTCCGTTCGGATGTTAGTACGTTTTTTAACTGTTGAACTTTCAGTAGTAGAACGGAACGTACTTTGGATAAAACGTTTCTGCGCTATTATTGGAAAAAAATCAACTCTCATGTCAGAATACTTATTGTGTAAGTATGCGTCATTGTAGATGACTTCGAATAAAAATATTTTTGTCAATCACCTGTTCCCTCACGTTATCTTCAACCAATCGGTCACATTCTTGTCGAAGTCCTTGATTAGAAAATGAAGGCCGCGCTGTGTACTCTGCACGGCTCACTCACACACCCACGCAATGGAAGAAGCGCCAGATTTAGGAGACACGCGATACGACGCGATTGTGAATCTGATCGAGAGATTTTATCTGTCATCTGATGAGGGAAGATATAAAACATTAATAGGGATGGTTCAAATACACACAGGTGTGTCCAAGAGAATAGGAGATTGATGGCGGATATGCGTCACATTGACCATATCCTGAAGATACTTGTAAAGTCAAAATACTTCACACACGCACTCCGCCGATTCAAACAGTTATCTCGGCAGTTGTGTACGGGAAACGCTTTAGCTCCGAGATCAAAGTTCGAGACGCGAAAAATGCGGCATTTTTGGTTAATAAGAGTTATTTGGCAAGGACGTTCGGCCCAATTGATAAGATTAACAAGAAAACAACAGGTGTCTCAATCAAGGTTGTACCGTTTTGTTAGCTACGAGTACAATTCTTGTACACGACGCAAAACATTTCTCTCCTACAACAACCACTCTGATTCTTTTTCGGGTTTCTTTATGCGACAAAAGCAAAGTAGAGTAACTTTTACGATTTATATGAGAATAACCCACCAAGGATCAAATAACTAGTAATTGTAAGGAAAATTACACAAAGGGTTACAATGGTTTGAAAGAAAAAAAATGGCCAATTTGTATATATATATATATATATATGTATATATATATATATATATATATGTGTGTGGGTGTGTGTGGGTGGGTGTGGGTGTGTGGGTGTGTATAATACAGTAAGTAATATATTATTAGTAGGGAGAGGATTTTTATGCCCGAAGAAACATAAAATATGCTTTTAAAACTATTCATTAATGGCCTAAAAATTCTCAAATATGCAATTAAAATGAACAATATTTCATTTTCTTTATAAAAGTTCGTTGATAAAAATTAGGAGAAGCATGCTTGCAATGAAAACATATAGTTTTGTGTAAACAAAACATAACCACGAGACAATTAATTGGGTAATCAAAGTACTGGGTAATTAAAGTTTAATTTTTCCAAAATTCAAAACAGGAAGACAACACAATCACGAACTTCACCCAAGAAAGTAAACTCATTCTGAGTCCAAAACTCGTCAAATATCTAATAAACCAAACAGGGATCCATTTACATCTTACGTCTTAAAACATTAAAACCAAACCAACAATTAGATGACAATGGATCTCAAGCTCAATTGGATCAAAAAACTGCTAAATACACTCACCAAACAAATATATGAAAATTACCCACAAATACCAACAATACCTAAACGTTTCCTTAATTTTCGCTAGTTAAGGCAAACCTTTGAAAATTTGACATCAACAATACCGCACTCATTGGCCATGTCACTCTAAAATGGGAAGCATACAATAATTTTACTTTTTAATACACCAAAACGAGTCCTAATGATTCATCAAACCATTAGTCTGCTGTAATTTACGGTCAGAAACGTTGAAAAAATACTATTGAATGGCCAAGTGAGTTTTCTAAACGCAAATAATACAATACCCAAAATACAATTCGGCTTCAAGCAAAATCACTCAACAACTCATCCTTTTCTACGATTAGTTAAACATAAAGCTTTCATTTCAGAGAACACACAATATCAGTATTTTTTCGACATAAAACATTTGATAACATCTGGCATCAATACATTCTTTACAAAATTCAGTAACTTGGCTCTCCTATCTCAGAAAAAATATTTACACTTACCTAATTAACCAAACCTTCTTAGTAAAATTTAACCAAACCCGTTCCAAAGTATATAGAAATCTCGCAGGACTTCAAGGCTCTGCCCTTACTCCCACTCTTTTAAATATTCATTCTTCAGATCATTCCACAACACCAGACTCCAAGTATATTCAGCACTATTCACATGTCCTTTAAACATTCTTTTAGCATGTAATTATTTTCAACCTCACCTTTACATTCTTACTTATTATTCACCAATAGCGGCTAGAGATTAATCTAGCAATCAAAGTTTCACTCTTCGAAAACCAAAAAAATCATCTATCTCTGACCATAAATGACCCCAAATTCCCTGGTCAACCAAGTTCACGCCAATCATTCTAATAGACGTTTAAAAAGGAAAAAAAAACACCTCAAGTCAGTTGTATAAAACATGTCCATGCACGCCAGCATCTCAGACACCTGCGTGCAGTCTTTGTCTTTGCACGCCGTGGTTTTTTTGCCATCGGACTGGGTTTTTTTATGGTTAGGGTCGTTGATCCCCACAGCCGTCGCGACTGGCTTACCTGACACCCAGCGCCGATTCTCCCAACCACCTGGACGGAGGTACAGCTTCTTTCCTAACACTTGTTCTGACCCGCCAACAATGTTTTGTCGGCGAAAACGCAGGGCTAGTTTATGACAGCGTTTTGCACGTCGTCTTACGAGTAGAAAAACCTTTGGTTATAGGCGACAGCGCGGTCACACTTAGCTGCAACTACCTTCTATCTTACAGTTTCGATAGGGCTATCCTACTGGCAGTCAAAGGGCCTCCTCTTCATAGAATGAATATCAAGAGAGCTACTTTGATCAATGCGCCTTCTGGCCGCTTCCTCCCTTGTCTAACTACCGCCCCGACACCATGGCCGAAGTGTGCTGCTTCTTCCAAAAACAATTGCACTTGCGCACCGACAGTATTTTTCGGTGAAAATGCAGGGCAGACATATAATAATTTGCGTGTATTTTTGGAAATACCACTACCCACAGACGAAAGTTCGATCGCCTAGCCATGCGTCCTTCCCCTTTGTTTCATAATTTTGTCTGTCGGGAGAACTCTCCCATGGAAAACCAATAAAATGCCCCCACCCCGCTTCAGTCCTTTCCTTCATCTTACGAGATCACGAGCGCCTTGCAGTCACCACATCACCGCGGTGATGGAGAGATGCTTTTATACATATTTGGAAAATTACCACCCCCCTATTAACTCTCGTTTCATGCCAGAAATTAATTATCGGGGATTCATCCCCAGAGAAGTTCTCATATCGACCCGTTATGTGTCTTAGAAAATGAACTCTTACTTATGCTTTACGCTGACAGTAGGCTCTTGTGCTTTTCCGTGCCCTGGTCAGTTATATGTCATCACGCCACCACGGCATTAACTTTATCAAGATATTAGGAGTCCAGGCTGCTCTCCAGGCTCCAGGGTACGCCATACTGGCCCATTCTTAATCGTTCGCCAATCGCGAGTAATTTAGGGCGTCAACACGCTGCATCGATCGCGAACGTAAACCCATTCGGCCGATCGAATATAACTATGTAGATATAAAACACTCATCAGCGCACCACTATCGATTATTTTGAAAAGGTGCTGAAATAGGAATTCGTCCATGGGCTTATCTTATCACGGTAATTTTCAATACTGCGACGTGTATTTCGCACGCAAACGCTGCGAATTCACAGCAAAGAGGGATACACAAAATTTACTTATGTTAACGGTTTTTGTGACGGCAGTGCCAGAAGATCGGAACAAAAATATCAAAGACAATTTCCTATACTTTTTGTGCCGCATAAAAATGTCTTTATTACCACCAGCCGAGTGCTGCTAGCTCAGAATTAAATTGGTTGGTTAACCTTGACCTCCGACCGCGGCATTTCTCAGAAGGAGCAAGCAACGTTCTATGAGAAGCGGGATAAAAATCGTCAACCAGTGTAAGAAAAGTTTCAGCTCAGTTGAGTGTAGCGAGGAGTACAGTAGGAAAATTGCTTCACACCAACGATTACGAGCTTACAAACTTTTTGCCCTTGCAAATTTTTAAGGTGATCCATCGTTCTCCTTTAGAGAGGACAGTCCTCCTTTTGTAGGTTTTGTCCTTCCTTGAAACGTGTCCCCCTACCTAGTTTTAGGCCAGTTAATAATTTTTTTTATGTTTCTTTAAGTAAGACTTCAATATACGAGAGGTAATTCAATAACTAAAAAAACAGGTATACAGAAAATGTATAAATAAATCACTATAATAGTTTAGCTACTTTTTCATGTAATCCTTATTGATCTCCTTGTATAGGATTCATTTATCTTCGTATTCCTGCAACGACGAATTCTTCACTTTGATTTCGAAGGCAGTTTTGTACTTTTTTCTTTACCCCTTCATTGTCATTGAACTTGATGCCACGCAAAGCTCCTTTCATGGGAAGAAAAAGACAAAAATCTGACGTGGCAATGTGAGGACTGAAAGGAGGATGTGGTAGGAGCACCAAATCCAATTAGCCCACAGCTTCCAGCCTCAAACCGCTAGAGATAGATCAGGGCAACAACTGATGTCACCGCAGTTCCTCTGACCGAGAGGTCCTAGGTTCGAAGGTCGACGGGGGTAGGATTTTCGACTAGCTTGTCAGCTAGGTCGCATTCAGTCGCTGTCTGGAGGAGTATTCCAGCGGCCGGCTCTGATCAGTAGTTTTCCGGGGTTTCTCCGATCAACACCTGGCGAATGCTGGAGCAGTACACACACAAACGGGCCACGGAACGCGAGCGATTTTTCCTACCTTCTTCTTCTATTCTCACCCTGTTACATGCACTTTCACTAATACGCACTTCACAAGCACACATGCCCGGAGACCAGACGGGAGTTTAGAGCTTGTCCCGGTGGTACCCCTCAGGTGGAGGATACCTGGTCAAAGGTGGAAGGGTGGCTGCCACCTAGCTGTACCCAGCATGTTTTGCAGTTTTCATATTTTTGACCATGTTGTGAACATTTATGAGTGATCCACGTTGCTTGGGCAGTAAGTATTTTCAATTTTATTTATTTGATATTATTTGTTTGTTGTTTTTTCACTTAATTCACTGTGTTTCTTTTGTTCAATTTGTGTTAATGTTTCAATTTTCTTCTTCTTGATAGAAACCCATTGAGGTTGGGAAAAGTGACTCCCGAAATTTAACTCTGGGTAATAATTAATAAAAATTATTAAACCTTTTGTGGACGATTATTTCCTTTTTCATATTACTGCTGTATTGCCTGTTCATTATAAATATTTCTGTGGGATGTGCACTCTTCAAAAGTTACTTAACGAGGCTACAAAACTACACAATTTCTCGCATTATTTCTAATGACTACGCAATATTGTACTACTAGATGAATTATGATTATACTGCTAGATCTGATCAGAAACTTTTTTCCTCGTGCCATATTTGAAGTTATGTCGCACGAGTTAACAATTGAGGCACGTTACCACCAAAAGCTATTGGTTTCCCACATGATCTCGAATTTTGGAAATAGTATAGAAAAGGATAGAAAAAAATTGTTGATAAATTGTTTTTAAATGTTGACAAGTTTTTATAAATCTAATTGATAGCAATTAATACTGTATGAATCACGTATTGTAGGGAATCTCCCAATGCGTCATTTACAATGGCCACAGTAAGACGCTCTGTCGCAGGTGAGGATATCCTCCCTCCTGTGAGTGAGTCACAGTCGGAGGCCAGAGCGCGATAAGAGCGCAGAGCACAATCGCACCGATAACCAACCGCCCGCGGAGAGCGGCTGGGTAGTAGTAGTACCTTCAGGTTTTCTTTTTCATTTTTTGGAATTTTTTTTTGAACGCGGCGTCTGGACGGCAGCTGAGGGCGTGGCGATGAGGTCTTGCAAGCTGCCCATCAAAAGAAATTGGTAAACCACGCCGGTCAAGCAAGGAGAACACCCAGCGCCAACCCGGCGTTGGCATCCACACGATTTGGCAAGCAGGAGAGAGGCGACAGGCCAGTGCAGCTGCCATGTCCACGTTGAAGGGGGGGGGGGGGTGGGGGGTGGTAACACGCCTGAGCAGACACACTGCTTCAGGGTTCCACGTAGTTTACTGACGTTAGAGCAGCGACTTCCACCAGTACTCTCGACAATCTTCCCTCATTGCCGCCCACGGAAGACGACCACAGCGGCCCCACCCGGTGCGGATAGAGGAGAGTCGAACGTCAGCAGGATCACCATCGCCAGGGCGCGGGGACGCGCAGATAGCGGTGCAGGTAGTGCAGGGGATGTTGAGGCGTTTGCTTGGGGGGGGGGCCCGGGTTTCCTTTGGGGCCTGAAGAACAAGTAGCCAAAAGAGAAGCCCGGTGAGCACGAGGAAGGTGTCGACGGCCAGCGACCCGTTGCGAGAAGTAGAGTGCCAGAAGTCCTCGTAAGAGGTGGAGCGCGAAGCGCGGCGTTGACGCTGGGGCGGCCGGACGACGTCTGGTAGCGGTGCATGACGACGACCCCAGCACATGCTGCCAGGTAGCGCAGCCGTGCAGGCAGCGCGCAGCGAGTGTCGGGCGTCGGGCGCGGCAACGCCAAGCAGGCTTGCCCGTTGCCCACCCAGCGCAGAAGGCGGCCGGCAGCGCCGCTTGCGCCGCCGGGGCGTCGTCACGTCGTTACGCGTGCTCAGCGCCCACCAGCGTGGCCAGGCGCGCTCAGCACCGTCACGCGATCACGTCCGCCTCGCTACCAGGTAGGGCGCGTCGCGCGTTGTGCAGTCGGCGTCGGCCACAGCTCGGCGCCAGCGCCACGCCGTCCACGACCTGAGCAAGGGCGCCAGCGCCGCCATCAGCTTCTGCACGTCGCCGAGCCGAGCACACGCGACGCACGCACAGCCCAGCGACAACTGCATGCGCTCCAGCGGCCCCGCCTCCGCCCCCGCCTCCGCCCCCGCCCCCGCTCCGGCTGCGCGCGGAAGCGCACCAAAGCACATCTGGCCGTGAATGGTGCGGTTGCAGGTAGTCGGAGGCGACTGCTCGCGCACGCCCACGCACTCGTCCCAAGTGCCCAGGGCGTCCACGCCCGGCCAGGCAGCCCACGGCGTCTGACGGACGCTCAGCATCTGCAGCGCCCCACAGCGGCGCGCGAGTTTCAGCAGCTTCCACACGTCCAGCGCGCCACTGCCACGTCCACGGCGTCGTAGCCAGGCGGGCGTGGGCGGCGGCCAGCGGCGAGTGCCCGCCGCTCCACACTGCAGCAGCCCGCGCCGCGCCTCGGCGCTCGCGCAGCCAGCGGCGCCCAGAGCGGCGGCTGCGAGGGGCCGGCGCCGCCACCAGCAGCACCAGCAGCAGCAGCGGGCGAGCGCCGGCGGGGCATGGCGGACCATGATTGTGCGCGCGCGGCCGCGTTATAAG
>BOPP01000182.1:827581-906065 GCA_017312745.1 Gryllus bimaculatus
GAGCCCGATGCCCCGGAAGCCCTTGGGAGTGACTCGGGCGATTCTCTTAGCGCTTCCGCGGAGCCCACTGGAGATTCTCCGCCTGAGACGTCAGAGTGTGCCATCGACTCACAAGAGAAGACGCGCGAAATTGTGTGAAAAACTGAGACAGTTGAGATTGAAAAGAAAATGTACTCTAAGAGGCAAAATTCGTCTCAATTCGGATCTCAAAATCGTGATTCTAATGAAGCGAACAGGTATCGATTTACTTTTACAATAAAATTGAGAATAGTGTCTCATGTATAACAACGCATTAATCGCAAATGGACTGCTACACAAAGTTCCACAATAACATTTTTAGAAATATAAGTGCATTAATTTCTTTGAATTACCTATGCTGCATACTTCATATTGGTTACTAATACTTGGAGATCTGTTTTATCTCTTAATTCCTCTATCTTTGCCTATGTTTTATATTTGTCTTCGATATTTTGTTAAAATGAATAGTTACGTAAATGCCACTTGGTACTTATACAATGGAGTAGTTGTGAATGAATTCAGACATACATGTTTTAATGAATAAAGTGTCTTTTTTATATTTGTAATAAAACAATGGGTTTAACATGTTTAAATATTTTGAATAAGAAGCCTTACATATACCATAATAGAAATCCAATCCCATCAAAAATTATTAACTATTTTCAAAGTATTAAATTAATGTAGTAATGAGTCGTAGCTTTCTCTATAGGTCTCACTTTGTGTTGCATTTTCCTGAGTTATATCGACCGAAGAAGAGCCTAAGGAGCTAACGGTTAGTGCAATATATAACAAAAAACAAACGGTAGCAGTTGAACAGGCATGTCAAGGTTAGAATGACAATATTCGATTACTGCACATAGGCTTGATAGTGGTCATTTAATGTTTTTTTCAAAAACCTCACATATTGACCGCGCGAACCTGGCATCCATTCCAAATTAGTTCTTGAATCTCTATTTATTAAAATTAATCATACCATACATGAACACAAATTTGGAATGCAATAGTCTTCATAAAATATATAATTCTATCTTGGTACAAGAGATACAATGAGCAAGTTGATCAGGCAATTGAAATTGGCAGAACTTCTTCAAATGTGCAACAAAATTCACTAAATCGATTTCATAATGATCAATATTTATATTATGATGTTTCTCATGAGGTGAAAGAACTCACCTCTCATTACCATCAAATCCTTCATATGAAAATTCGAATATTCCCATCAGTCCATATAATAATGAAGTAAATGCTAATTCATATTCATAATTTCTCAGAAGTCGGGCGCATCAATTGTTCAATCACTACGACCTCCCCTAGCACAACCCCCTCCCTTCATCCAATGACTCGCCACCCCCTATCAACAGGAGTCGTTCACCCACTAGACCTACTGTGAGTCGGTCGCCCCCCTACGCTTTACGTAGTAGCAAACAACCTTAGACTTGAACTTAACATAACGTTCTACACAGAGGGTGAAAAATGTTTCCTGTATTACGTAAGTTTGTTGTTCTTCTAATAAGCATTCTCTTCATATTTGCATAACTTTGTTAGTTCGTCATGTTAATGCCTCTTAAACATTTATCTTTTGTAATTGTATGTAAAATAAATTACTCATAATTTAATAATAATAAATTACTAAGTAACTCACCACATTACTATGATGCTAATTTGTAATAGTTTATATTCATGACAGCATAATGTAAGTTTCTTATGATTTATTCCATTGTAATAATTTTATTTATTCAATGTCATATCAAGATGTGTTATAGTTTTATAATTTTATGGGCGTAATATGTTATTTAACTTCTTTATTCTCTATTTGTTAACTTAAGTTTTTTCTGGTTAACAGGTCTTTGTATTTAGTTATTAATTTCACGAACAATCTTCAGTTGGTTTTAAAATGGATAATTTCATTTTATTAAATTATTACAATTGGGGTTGTGTCGTAATTTTAACTGTATAGACTGACTTAAATGTATTATATTCTTTTTAGTTCATAACATTGTCACTAGCTTGATAATGGGGGAAAATACCTCCGAAACGTCACCATCAACAATACTGTCCTGTGATGTAATGTGAACATTAATATTTTTTAGTAAGTAATAAACAAGAGTGTCAACAAAAGAGAGTCCTTAGGTCTACCAGTTATAATAAGTGTGATGTGTTATCATTTTTTAAACCGGTAGAAAGTTACAATATTTCCGGCTATTCAGCTATCAGAAACAAATTGCTGGAAATGTGCATATTAGAGGTGGAGAGATTTAAAAAAAAATTAAATTTGTGTAATTTTTGAAAAAACAAATTATTACAGAAAATTTAATCCTCTGTCATTTTAAACAGTGCAATTAGCACTATCTGTTGGATAAATTTCAAGAACAATTTAGAGCCGTTTTTGAGGAAATGGTGTTTGAGATTTTTGAAAATCGGAAAAAGTTATGATTGCTTACTTTTTTGGCAAATCAGAGAAAGAGAAACCAAGAAGTCTTTGGTCCCACTACTGTATGTTAAGGAGTACAATATTACTTATGACAACATTAATATCAAACGTAAACGTAAGCTTGCGCGGCTCGGGTCCGTATCTTCGTGGCTGTCCGGGTGACGCCGCGTCGTTGGCTCAGAGGCAGACGTTTCGGTTGTTATGTCGTAGGCTTCCCCCCGGTCAGTGACACCGCGGTGCTACGCGTCGGGTATTATATACCGGACAGCCATGAAAACATTGATCTCAGTAAGTTATTCAGTTATTACGGTTTTTAAACGAGAAAAGTGTAGGATACAAGATAAAGAAGCCCAAAATATTTTACTTAGAACACCTCTACCTTTACGCACGTGTGTGGAAATGAAGTACATTACCACACTAGAGCGGTAAAGTTCGTAACTTCATTACGAAACTGATTATTATAGCATAATAATGTTCACTTGACCTTACTAAAGTGGATAAATGAATATTAAACACGTCCTCTTGGAATAACCTAAATATAATTTCATCAGACCCAATTTTGTTTATACCTAAATATTTTAATTCCATTTTAACAAACTATCCATTCCAACTTAAGCTAATAAATATTTTTATGTATAGGTATTGGAGGCACGTGCCTACGGTGGTAATATTTTAGGGCCAGTAAAAATTGTGGACTAAATGTCTGACAATACATTTTTAAAATTTAAATATATATAAATGATTCATATTATACATTTTATAAACTTCACATATTTAAATGCATGAAATTTTTATAATCTTCTTGAAGATGTCTTATTTCGTTTGTATTTTCTAGTGTTATATGTACATATTACACAATTTAGGAATTAATGGTGGAACAGTGGTAGAATAACAAGTATGCGTAACAACAAAAAACAAAACTTTAATGAATTTATATTACTTCTATATATCAAAATATATGATTTAAAAATTAATTTCCAGTAGAAAATGTTGAAGGCGCATAAATTACTAATTAAATCATATTTAATTATGATCATAAATACATGTGCCCAATTTTGAAACATAAATTGTACTTGTTATTACATATAACGTCTTTTCTGGCTTTTTTTAACAAAAAAAATAGGCGGCAATGTTTCACGTGCCTGCAGGCGACTAGGTGTTTAATCCGCCTCTTCTTATATTTATTTGTTATGTGTTTTTTTGTTTTTATTTCTATTCATACATTCGATTCCATATATATGTAATGTAATTTTGCAACAATATTCCTAAATACTCTTGAATCTATTGATTATTGATTTAACGGGTATGATAATGCCAAAGCAATGGACCTCTATTAATATGTGATCCAGATTGATGTAAATGTTCTTACAATCAATTCATGTCACTAATAATCCCTATTAATGCGACTTAAACTAGATAAAAAATTAACCATATTGTTAATATATTTCGTTTATCTGACTAATACATACAATAATAATAGAAATAAAACAAGTTTTGAGAATTATTTATGCTATGTCACGCTAAAGGTCACGTGAGCCTAGCGCCATGTGGCAGCGGATCCAGCATGATGTGTCTATTCTCTCTTCTACACACTATGACTACGAAAAAAAGTACATTACTTCTCTAGCTTATTTGTGAAGCCGTCCTTCGACTTCGCACTTGCGCCGGCGATTGCGACGTCGAAGAGTAGAAACTGGTTCGACTGCAAAATCCAATTTCAAAAGCTCTCGCAAGAGATCTCACTAATTCCCCACATTCTCTAACACAGCACATACAAATTAGATACTTCCTCCGTGATACCATCTAACTTTCAGTGAACAATTCAGAAAAAAACTTTCTTCTCGCAGATTACTTCAATAAATGGAATACGTGAGGCAAGAAACGCCCTTCAGTTGTATATGATCTTCAAGACTTGCATAGGCATGCTTGCCGCTAGACAAACGTCACGCGATATACAACAAAAAGTACTTTTTACTATCGTATAAAAAAGAAGGATTCCATTTACCGGCACCTGTGAGAGAAATTTCCTTTTTGCACGGCGGTGTTCCACTGTGAAAATGCTTTTTTATACCATCTGCCTGGAAAGCGGTGCAGAAAAGACTTTGCTCCACGGTGACGTCACGTCTCAATGTGAAAAAGACATTTAGGAACGGTAGGTAGATTGCAACAGACGTAAAAAGTAAAACATTAATGCCAAAACAACATTAACTTCACTATTATTACGGCCCCAACAACTATTAACACATATTTAGTCGGTAACTGTTAACACCTAATTTATTATGAAATTCATAACAACTCTCTTAAACGTAAAGTAATTTGTAAACTCATTGTATAGGACATAGCTCAATAAAGGCATGAAAAATGTGCCCAAACCAAATCGATACCCATATGAAAAAGAATACAAAATGTCGTAGATTCTCAAAAAATCAGCTCCTAGGACAATGTGTTACAGAGATACAATGGGAAAAGTGTTTTTCATGTTTGATTTTTTCTCAGCTCCTGTTGCATGAAGCAGGATGAAAAGAAAATTGGAGAAACGGAGAAAAATAGTTGGATTTGAAATTATTATTGTCAATCAATTTTGGTGCCAAATTCAAATTGAATAACAAATATATTTTTAAATTACTTTTTGACATCAACACGTTGGAGTGATCTCAGTTTCTCCCCTACTCTATGGGTCATATCATTCAATAACACACTTTTTTCAGATTTAAAAACAATGTGGACGATAGTGAAATAATTAAAACCATTTTATCAGTTCAAAAATTTGAAATTCGAGAGAAAACATAATTAGAATTTTTTTCAATATTTAAACACAGGTTAAATCACTACATAAGACATATAGCATTCTATTCTTACAAGAAATTTAAAGAAAACTTTTGGAACAGTTTTTGAGATATTTTTGAAAATGTTCTACGGACTTTTCGGACTGTAAAGTACCCCCAAATTTTAAAGAAACTTTTTCAAAATCTCAAATATTTAACTCGAGCCAGATGGTCAGGGGAATCAATTTGGAAAAATTCTACGTATGGTTTAGGCTTTAAGTAGTGCCCACAGACAGGCTCTCGGACGGCGGACGGACAGACGGACGGATGGATGGACGAATGGACGGATGGACGTCAATTGGTTTTTCGGTATCATGAACACACAAAACTAGGATTCTGGCTACACCACGTGTTAGATGATTTATTTCTTAATTTGGCTACTGGATTTATCCACGTTTTCGTAATCAGGGGCCGGCAATGAATTTTTTTCTACCGATAATCCGCCGGTTTTTCGTGAAGTATTACGTAATTTCCTTTATACTATGCATATACATTCGTATAAACGAAAGTAAAAAAAGAGATTTAATTATTTTATTTCGATAATATAAATACTTTCCACCTAAACAATAAACATTTGTCATCCAAAAGTTGTAAATCATTCTGCCAAGTGAGACTATTCAGTAATTTAAATATTGTTTGAAGGTGGGTGAAATTTTTTTCCTGTCACATTTTGGAGCGAATTTCGAATTTTTAAACTGAGAAAATGGGTTTTAAGCAATTTATCGTACACATTGTTGTAAAATCTTTAAAATAAGATTTTACAGAAAGTTATGAGACACATTCCAGGGGGGAAATTGAGACAATACTGCAACGTTATCTGGACGAAAATCAATTTCGAAAATTTTTATTGATTTTCGATTTGAATTTGGTGCCAAAATTGGTAGACAAAAGAAACTTCAAATTCAATAATTTTTCTCCATCTCTCAAATTTTTACTTTTCCGTATACGTACGTGTATACGGAGTAATGGGAAGGTTATATAATGCTATGCGAAAAAACGGCAGAGTTTCGGCAGGAAAAAATTCATTGCCGAGCCCTGATAACAAAATCAATTTATATAAAGCCAGTTGCTAAATTGAGAAAAAATCCTCTACTACGTAGTCTAGTCAGAATCCCTCTTTCGTGGGTCCTTGATACCGAAAAATCGATTAAACATTTGTCTGTCCGTCTGTCTGGTGTAAGTAAACAACACTAGATCCTAAAATAGACGCACAATTTTTTCCTAACTGAATAAACCTCTGTTGATGTGGCCTGAGTGGAAGATTTGAGATTTTGAAAAAAACATTAGTTAATTTTTGGGGGCAGATTACATGATGCCCCACGAGATTTTCAAACTTTTCTCATACATGGCTCCAAATTTTTTATTTAAATTTCTTGTAAGAATAGAGCAAAATACACTTAAAAATGTCTCATATGTCCCATTTTTAACACCCACAGATAATTGATTTTTTTATAATTGCAAAACTTTGATTTTTTTTCGACTTGCTACAGCTACTAAAATTGACGATAGAGATGTTTCTTTCAAACGAAATTGGTTCTCCATAATTAGTTCTTTCAATAACGTCATGTACATTTTTTTCAAAACTTAAGTAGATTTAGAGCAATACTGTTAACAATATGTGCAATTTTACAAAATAACAAAAATAAGATTTTCTCAAAAACGGCTCCAATTTGTTACTTCAAACTTTTGATGGATAATGCTAAATGCACTTTATGAGATGACTTAAATGCCATGTTGACATATTATTTTTGTTTTTCAAATATTACAAAATGAAATTTTTGGTCTTGTCTCTTACGTCGTTAAATTTATATTTTAGGCAATTTGTTCACAATATTGTATTGATGAGTACATGTGCTTTAAATACTGTCATATACAGTTTCTCGAAAACTCAACAGATGTAGGTGGTGTTGATTAAATACCAGAACCCAAAGGCATTTTTTTGCTTAATACGCCAAAATTTCCTTTAACAACCTTGGCAACACTGATGTTGACATCTTCAAGGGTACAATTGAATTAGGTAATTAAAATCACAAAGACAATTAAACAAAAACTACAGATATACAAGTTCCAATTTAAAAAAATCAAATTCATTCAAACAGCAAACCCTTTTGAACCACAATTCAAAAATCCAATTGACAATTAACTCTCATTCAATCAAACTATAAACCAACATCAACATACTATCTACACGACTTCTCCAGCGAAAGAATTCATTTCCTCAGCAGAGGGTTCAAAAAAGATTAAACTAATTAAAACAAAGAAAACAGCAGTGTGTGATAACATCAACAAATTACTAAAAGAACTGAATAAAAGATAGGAGCTCTAAGGTTACATTCTTTATTTAATTCAGCTCTAATGTTACACTATTTTCCCCGAAGTTGGAAAACTTCCATAATTCTACATTTCAATAAACCCGGTAAATACACACGAAACTTAAGGAATAGGCTAATTAGTCCCGTCCGAACTATAGCTAAAATATTTGAAGAACTAATTTTATCCAGATTCAGTAATTCTTTAAGAAAAACGAAGCAATACCGGACTTCCAATTCGGCTTCAGTTCTAAATACTCTATCACACACCAACTAACTCGCTAGCTGAATCGCTTGCCATTGCAGTTCATCATCAATAATACATATTAGCAATATTAGAAGACATTAAAAAGCCCTTCGTCACAGTCTGACATACCGGCTTACTTTTCAAACTTCAACAAATAGTAACTCCACAATGCTGTTACAACTTTATACACAGCTTCTAATCTAGCAGGATATTCAAAGACAAATGAAACAAACATTTTCAAACAACATATAAGTTACGCAAGGCTTATTCCTCTCCCCTCCCCTCTTTAACATTTGTTTATCTGATGTTCCTTCACCAATCTTTTGCAACCAAGCTCTCTTCACAAACGATATACTATCCGCCCGCGACAACCTACAAAACGATTTAACAACCTTTACGCAATGGACCGTAAAATTGAGAATCAAGATGAAAGCCGTAAATTCACAAGACAAAATATTCACTCTTCACAAATCCAAACCACCACCCCCACTACAAATGCAAAATATGCCCATTCAATGGCTTTCAAATCCAAAACCAATAAAATGTGTAGGACGCACATTAGATACAAAATTAATATGTAAAGAACACATCACAACACTGTTCACAAATCACGAACAAAATATTCTTAACTATATTCCATATTAAATTAAAAATCATATCTTAGCAAAAAGGTGGGAAATCGTCTACAAATGAAATTCAATCATCGCTAACTTACGCACGCCCATACGGGCACAACCAATACACAGATATATTAACAAGTTACAAATAATCTAAAATAAATGTCTTAGAAAAATTACCAAAGCCCTATGGATTATTAGTAAGCAACAATTACACAGAGCTAAGAATGGAACTCCTTCATGACTACATATTAAAAACACCCCAAAATTTCTAAGACAGACCAGTTTCGTCAGACACACAAATAACTTCTCAGAATAATTTCATGATACACGAAAGGTGTTAGAAACCCCCCCCCCACCCAAAAAAATTATATAGGCAAATAATACAACTATTACAACCATATAACACCTAGTAATCAACTTTCAATCTAAGTAGCTCTAGAAATGAACATCACCAAATTAAAATGCATGGCTAAGCCATGAGGATAATTACCCTATGAGATGCATTAGTGTATATCAAGGCAGAAATGCCGAACAAATAGTAATAAATAAAAAAACTCAGGATGTCCGGCCACCTAGTCGTTACAATAATTTACTCGGACAACGTAAGTCTGGTTTTGAAACAGTGTCAAAGTCTTTTACATCGCTTGTAAGGATAACAAAAGTAATTAATTAGTGTGTTGACAAATAAAAGTAGGTAAAGTTCTCGTTTTGGACGCAAAATTGCTTCCGTGATTTGTATTTCTTGAATATTTCTAGTATATAATGTTTGTGCATTCATTGATAATAATGTATTTTTTACGATTTGCGTGAGGGAAGTTTAAATTTATTTCAGTGGTGACGCAGGGTAGACTTGTTAACGACCCGTTAGACTCGTTATGTTCATGAGAAATTATATAACCGCATATAGAGGACAAGTAATCGCCAAAATAATTTAATTAAAGAGTTTTTAAAGGAATAAGATGTAGCAACCGAATTCCCTTACCTTCCAGCACTCATGCTGTTGTAAAAAGTACAACAGCGAAACCCAGTTGCTTATTTTCGAAAAAATATCCTCTAACACGTGGTGTAACCAGAATCCGTGTTTTGTGAGTCCTTGATTCCGCAAAATCGAATGACGGCAAAATGTCTGTCCGCGCGTCTGTGAAGATCGCTACCGACTAAAACATTCAGCCGATTTTCTCCAAAAATGATATTTCCCAATAGACCAGACTGATGTCGTTGCCCCTTGAATTTGAAAACGATATTTTTCTTCATAAAAACTCTGATTTTTAGAAAATTGTAAACATTATTTTTTTCAGCGTTTTTCGACAAGTGCAATTACGAAGATTCTTCCCTTATTGAAATCTGTTCTTTAAAGATAGATTTTGGCATACGTTCATGCACCATTTATCAAACATTTAAGTTATTTTCGCATAATTTTGAGGGAAATTACGCCAAAAAGTACGTTGCTATTTTAGCATTACAATTTTTTGCTATTTATTCTAGGAGAGTTGAAATATTATTTCGCATTGTTTATGTTGTCTCATTGTTATTCAAAATTATATAAACACTCAAGTACATGTTAACGGAATGAAAAAAATATATATTAAAAATAGTACTGGCAAATATTGTGGATGTTGTAAAAAAATACATCGCACAAGTCATCGTGTGTCAAAAAAAGATGCGAGTGCTCGAAGGTTAAATACCCCTACTGTCATAAAGGTTCAAAAACAATGTAAAACCCGCAAGTGGTTGCAGGAGGTCTGAGCCAAATCTTGAGACCCAAATCCGTAAAGCCGCTTGGATTCACCAGTACGCGACACGGGTTAACTAATTGACGTCGAAATGCCTAGGTTAAAAATGTCTGCGCTTGCGCTTTCTTGAAAATGGCAGTCGATTGTAGTTTTGTTATGTGACTATTTTTCAAGCCATCTAAATAAGAAACTAGAATGCAAGTTATGAAAAATGCCACTGTCGCATGGGAATATGTACTCAAGTTATATTTGCAAATCAGCAGTCAGTTGAAGAAGAGACTGACGCTCCGCTAACATTGGATTTGATACTACAGGACTATCAGTGATGAAGTACGACACACAAGAAGATGTTACAGCGTTTAATTTAGTAAAAGATCTTAACAATCCGGCGCAGCCGAAAGATGTGAGCTTAAAAGACTGTTTAGCGAATACGCCCCTTTGGCTATCGAGCTCCTCAGTATATATCTGTTTTCAGATGTTTACAATGTATAATGGAAGTTTCCAGAACAAGGTTCTTAAAGATAATAATATATCACAAACATATTAAAAGGTAGTTTCCAGAATGTTTCAGGATATAACATATTTATCTCTCAATCGCCAAAACACATTATCATACATTTGAAAACGTGAAGCAACTGGCAGTTGAGGCGCTCGGCTGAGCGGTGCCGTCTTAAAGTTGCGGGGTGCGAATCTTCCTTGTTGCGTTTTCTTCGTCTGATGGAAAGTTCGTTTCAAATATTTCAGCTCATTGCCTTGTAAATGTTTGGAGATAATGAGAGAAGGTACCAGGATTCAAAAAAATTGAAATGAAAAATGATACGGAAATAAAAACGTAGAAGCTCAACAGAACTCATTTGACAATACACACAATAGGTTTCATCCAATTGGATACTTCATGATAACGACTTTCACATGACACACAATTATCCAAGAATACAATCGGAAGACAAACAGAACTTGCAAAACAGATCAATGACAAAGCTGCGAACAGACGCAGTGTCGCGGTCTGAAGCCGTGGTGTGAAAATTACATATTTTGCCAACAACTTAACCTTTTAGAGGGACTTGGAAATACTTTTCGGAAAGAACAAGTGTGCCATAATAAATTTAATGTTTATGAAATTGATAATAGAATATAACATGAAGATGTGTGTAGAAAGAATGAGTAATATCGTGTTTCCAGGCGCATCAGCTATATTGAAGATCCCGTGAGTGTATTGGATGTTTTATCCGAGAGATAACAGCATCCACACCCCGCTGGAACGTGATATCCAGCACCTAACTACACTTGCGGGATTTGCCAATCTACGTGCCTCCTCGGTGGAGCGTCCAGCCCAGTTGCAGAAAATTCTAGCTCCCAGCTGGCATCCCAGCTTGTAATGCATGAAAGCGTAAGTGTGTGCGGATGTGGGGGGAGGAGGCGGCAAGCGTGAAGACGGAAAGATTGTCGTGAGGGTCAGAGAAGGGGCGGGGTTGAGATGGGGTAGAGCGGGCGTGCGTGCGAGGGGCAGGGCGGGGCCGCGGAGGGCAACAGTGGAGGGGTGGCCGGGATGTCAGTGGCGGAGTGTGGTGGGAACGGGGTGCAGCTTGTAACTATGTCTCCAGCTATGCGGGGTGCAGAGCACATGATCCACCCAGTGGGGGGCGGTAGCTGATAGCTGGTGGCTATGTGCGCTTGCGTCCTGACGCATTATGCTCGATGGGGCGGGGCGGGCGGGGGCGGAGGCGGTTCGATGTTGTGTGGGATCGGCCCGACAGGCGGAGTGAGGGGGAGAGCGGTCGCGGCGTGGGGGCGGTGCGGCGCTGGGAGAAGGGTAAGGGCATGGGCGCTCGTTTAAAACCGCGCTCCTGTGAAGCCGCCAGCAGTTGGCTCCGCATCGGGGACGAGATGATGTCGCGAATCCTCAGTCTCTGCGTAGGCGTTGCCGCCTTCACCCTGCTGCTCGCGGGGGACCGCGCGGGGGCTGCTCCCAACAAACTACGTGAGTACATCAGCTCCTGCAAGTGCCCTCATACTCCTTCTGCATTGCTATACCGAACACTACATTGTATAGGATAAGTAACGTTTTGCTGCAGTGAAATGTGCCGTTTTTCAACAGAAAAGCCCAACTTTTTTTGGCCCTCTTGAATGTCGCGTTCTGTTGAAGTTTAAGTGTATGTTTTAATTTTTGCGAGATCTCTACATGAATCCCCAACGATTTTTTCGAAATTTTCTCAAAAACTTCAATTTTTTTGTTTAAATTTTCCAAAGTTCTCTTATAAAATGGTGCTGGTCCGTCTAGCTTACAAACTTCATTTTCTGAAATGTAAAGGTGAACCAGTAATTGGAATAAGGCTTCAGAAATTTTTGCTCAGTGGATTATGACGTCGCCTGCCCAATTCACAAAAGAACTAAGTTTGGGCCCCAATATAATTGTAAGAGGAAGTCACTTTTACAGTTTCCACTAGTATAAATTATGGATCAGTTACAAATAATAATAGAAAGTGTGTGATATCACTGTTTTGTTTTTCTATTTCATCATATACTGTGGTTTTCTGAGCTCTAAATCTAGCACTAAGTACAACTCGAGCTAAGCCTGTCTGGTAATCCCACCTTTTTGATGTGTCTTGGGAAATGTATAATTTGTATAATTTAAAGATTTTTTTGGTTTTAAATTAAGTACTTATTTCTACAAAAGCTTTATAATTGTTGGTAAAATAATATAGTATGCCGGGTGTCTTCCCAGGCTAATGTAACTATCTTCGCTATCGTCAGTCTCGTCAAACTGAAAAATGTTTTCCCTGAAGGCACTTTTCATTTGAAAACAGTATATATTTTCCCACACATTAAGCTAAAGTTGCAAGGTTGACGATTTTTGCTTTCTTCGTAAGCTGAGTTCTAAACTTCGTGTGTCTCATCGCCACATGCACCAATCAAACATCTTTGGAACGGCATAAACAGAGTCTACTTCAAGTCAGAACTCAAAAACGTCTAATTATCCCAAACTGTGTGTCACACACACACACACACACACACACACACACACACACATACACAAGACATTCATTAAAATAGAGTCTTAATGGTAATACCCACTTTTTGCGTCAGGAACACTGAAAATATTATATCTCCAAAAGCACAATCTCGAATTTTTTAACCAATTCCAGTACCTTTTATCTATAATACTTGTAGCTTAGTAAAAGTAAAAACCGATGAATAATATAACTATAAACAAATTAACCGCTTTTCGTGTGAGTAAATAGTAGGAACTAGAAATAACCTTTGCGACTCTATGCTGACATCTCCATTATTAAGATTATAAATCTAAAATGCAATTGCTAAGTCGAATTCCACTTAATTATTAGATTACTCGTATTTCTCATCGTGACGTGGATGGAGATATAACAGTGCCGCTGACAATTTTTTAGTCAGGGTGATTGGACTGAAGATAATATGATAATATTCCTCAAAAGAAGATGCAAGATAAATGTGGCGGGAACGATTTTACATAACGCTTTACGAAAACCCGTTTGGGGTATGACATGCATTTTCATCTAAATGAGATGATAATGACCTCGAAAGAATCTATTTAGCATACTTCGTATTTTAGATAAACGATAAAATTAGGTTACGTATTATTTGTAACTGTCAAAAGTCATTATTCTCTTATAGCGGAACCACAAGTGGGAGTATTGTTAAATTCAAAATATATCCTAGATCACTAGCCTGCCTCCTCCCTTCATTTGTTTTCTTACCGCTTCTCTCTTCTGTCCAATCATAAACTGTGACTCGTCGATCTTAAGAGGTGGTATACATCGATTGTTATGCCGATGTGCAATAAACCGCCTATATGTTATAAAATAACCTCTTTGATTTTAACATATTTTTCCATATTTGCGGCATTTTGGCACTCCTTGCTTCGCGAGACGGCGAATTCTTGACAATTTCCAAAGCACTGGTGCTATTACCTACGATAAACAAAACAACGCTCAAAGAATCCGTTCTTTTTTTTGACTAACCAGCAAATTGTGAAGAGAGAGACGTAGTACCGCTAGAGAGAGTGGTCAACATATCAACCGTTACACTACAATTAACCCCATAAGGGAATACAGGACCGAATTTACCTCCTACCCAAATAAACAGTTGTTTAGGAGTTCCCATTATTGCCGCCCCGGAAGAAATGTCAGTGTACATTCAAAAAAGTCATAAAATATCTTTTTACCATGAAATAAATGTTATTCAAACAGTTCTTGGTCACAAAGTGTGCAAAACACTTTATTCCATACTATTTACATTATAAGCCTTTGGGAGTAAATTTGGAGGACTTTTTGCGGAAGGGTTCCCACACCATTTTGTGCTTGGAAGCGCCGCGGTATCTACATCCGGCCCTGAGATCGGTCGCCACAACGCGACCTTGTCAGGCCAAAACCTACCTTGATTTTTTCAACTATGGTTAAGGTCGGTCACTTGGGAGTAGTAGGAAAAGTTGCAGCTACTGAAAGAAACCGGACGTCATTCCAAAAAGGAAAACAAAAATATACAGTAAACCCTCGATAACACGAACTCCAAGGATCTGAAATAATCGGTGTTCTTGATATAAAAATTCGTGTTATTGTCCGATTATTCGTGTTAAGTCCGATTATATACATTTCCTTATTACTACCTTTCTTTGGCGGGACCCAAATTTTGTTCGATTTTCGACGGCTTTCGTGTCAAGGGAGTTCGTGATAACGAGTGTTTACTGTATAATTATCTAGACCCACGAAGAAAAAGCGTTTTACAAATTTCGACTGTACTTCACGTATTTTGTGTGCTGAAATAAAAAAAATTGAATACAAACACTACATCACGCAATAATACAAAAAATAAGGGTGTCACTAGCTCAGCTTTAAGTTTCTCTTTCCCTCAGCTTGAACTCATTGATGGAACTTCCAAGTTCCTGTTTCTGAAACACCCGAATATTTAGAATATTCTCCTGCCTCTGTCTTGTCTTTAGACAACGAATATGAAAAAAATCCATACGGTCCAAAATCGATACACCTCGTAGCCCTGAGCTATTCTTCACGTTGAACCCGACGATTTAATAAAATATTTAGGTTTTAGTAAAGGAAAGTTGAACTTTTGGACTCTAGGTCGACAGAAAATTATCTATTGGCAGCATGACATACTACTTATTTTTATTCAGTAGAGGACTTAACACGCCACGTTTACAGAAAGATGGCGCAGTATACCGAAGTAATATCTTTGGGTTAATATAAAAACTTAACATTGTATATAAAGTGGAATAAGTTAGCCATTTTATGGATTCATCATAAAGAAGTTTAAAACGTAATTATCATGCTTCAGTACCAGTTGGATACTTAGAAAGTAACAGTACATTTATGGCTGGGAAATATGTGGATATCTGACGATTTTGTGCATGCTTCTTGGATCGCAGGCTGAGTACACTATATTTGTATGGTTTATTTTGTGAATGAAAGAGCCTTGCGATAATGCTACACTGGAACAAATTACAATAACTAATAATTATCCCCTAATAACTACGTTTGAACCAGAAAGTAAGAAATTAAGTTAAAAGGATCTTGTTGATGCAAATAATTTACCACCACCATGACAGATTAAAAAAAATAGCTTGAATATAATTTAAAAGTGTAGTTAAGAACTTCCTAAGAACAAACCATACAAACCAAGTTAACAATATGCTGAAGAATTAACGTGTGGTTATTTGATGAACTTCATTTCCTCCATATACATTTAGATTACTTTCCTGAAACTTTGTGCAATGATCTAGAAGCAAGGAGAACATTTCCACCAAGATCTAAAGGAGTTAACAACATATCAGGAATAGATAGAAAGTAAACCTGATGCAAAATTACTGGTCGATGCTACATTGGGTCACACCACAGGCCACAATTAAGAGAAGAGCAATACTTCTCTCAGAAGAGAAAAAGGAATTACAATATTCTTGTTTCAAATATTCTATACATTAAGATAATGTTTAATGGATTGTACTCCAAAAATTAAATAGCTTTCCAAAAATACGCTTTATTTTATCAAATATATTTAATAACATAACAAGCTAAAATAAATTTTAATAGTTAAAATATCGTAGTATGTTGTGAAACAAATAATTTGTGATGGAATAAAACTGAGCTCTGTTATGAAACCAGCATCCTAATTAACAATAAAATAATAACGTTTAAATTTTTAACATGTTTCCTTTAATCTTAAATTCATTTTCCTTGTTATTTATTTTCGAATTTATTTTCCTGAGTAAGTTTTATTTGTGCTTTCCGGCTCTGCTATCCAATACAAAAAGCTTCGTGTGATCGCATAGTTCCACAACTGAATATTTCTAAGTGAAGAAATGAATGAATAAAGAGTTTGAATTTTTAGATCAAGTAAATGTGTACAAATGAATGTAACTCGTACACCAAATAAATTAGTCACTAATGATCGGTGTTTATGCAGATTTTACAAATAAATTACACAGAATTCTTCTTAAAATACATCTGAAATCAAATCACTCGCCTAATTCCCAAAACAAATTAACATTGTCATGTTTCAGCTCCAACATTCAAACTCTGTCCGAGAAATGATCCAAATACAGTTCCGTGTTTGGAGGAAGCAGTTGATGGAGCAATAAAAGAACTTGCATCAGGTAATTGGTTCAACAATCGATTACATTTCTACTTAAAGAAATGTGAAGTATTATATATATATATATATATATATATATATATATATATATATATATATATATATATATATATATTGCTTCCTTAATTTCTTCCGGCAATGTTCATCATCTAATAGTAATGGAAACTTTATTTTGCAGGTCTGAAGGATTTCGGCATTCCTTCTTTGGAACCTTTACAGATCCCTCAGTTGGGCATTGGAGACCCAAACTCGGATGCTCCTGTGAACTTGAAAATCAATTTCACTGACATTCGCATTTACAACATATCGAATGCGAAAACATCTAACGTCAAGTGAGTTAATCACAAAGTAGGCAAATTATGCTCGAAAGAGTTCCTCAGAACAACTGACATTAAGGAAGAAGAGGAAGAAGAGAAATTAATGACTTTCTTGTTGTGTAACATAACGTATAGAAAAGGAAAAATGACCGTAAATCTTGTAGGTCGATTTACTTGAAACTGGAAATACTGACGTTACATTACCCTACTTTTATGTATCAGTGGGTTAATATTAGCTTATTTATGGTAATATTGTTAAAAGAGGTCGAAGATGTTTAAAACGTAATAGTATTATTCATCTAATATCATCAATCACATCGCATCACTCCCAATTGATTTTTTTAATTCAAAAAATAAAATATTCCATTTAACTACAATAAATATATTAGTACAAAACTAGAATGAAATATACGCACTTCCATGTTACCCGACACAAAAGATTTCATCGCATCATTATCTGTAAAAAAATGCTAACGACTTCTCAGACAAAGACTCTCATCTCGATCTGGTTATTGCTCATTTTATTTTGCTACGAAACACACGCAAACTGGATCCTTGCTCTGCTTCTGGAGAATTACAGTTTATGTCACTCTCGTTAATATTACTTTCTATTACCTCTGTTAACCGCTATAACTTCTGGAACATTCATGAACTATTAAGGTAAAGCTTTTCTTTTACTTGCGTACTTACGTAATAAAAAGAATAAATTGAATTGCTCAGATAAAAATTGGCGATTTTGACAGTAAAAGATCGCACAGTCCGGCACGAAATATTCGCAGCCTATGCAGAATGTCCGCAGCGGAAATTTCGCGTCACGTATTGGCTTACGAGAACGTTTACATGTGTGCGGTAGGCGAGCGTTGCGGCAGCGGATTGGCAGCGTTTTATTCGCGGCGGATTTTCACTGAATGTCGGGTGCGTTTTTTCCGCTGCCGCTCGAGTTTCGCTAATGAAAGCACGGCAAAGACTCGTCAGAAGTCGAATATTTTCAGCCTGCCTGTGAATCTCACACGTCTGAACGGTCAGAAAAGAATATATTAATGGTCTTCAGAAATTTCATTCATTTTAAATCTAATAAAGATTACCTTAAACTTAGATTTTTAAAATTTCGTGCTTTTAAAATTTTGAATATTTTATTAATGAAACGTTTTAATTTAATTATAGTTCTATTGAATATACACACAATACACACAGACACAAACATTACTGCAATAGACAGTCAATCTTTAGGACAGTAATCAGAAGTGTCAGATTTTCATACATATTCTTCGATCATATTAAAAATTTCATCAAAACAGTTACTGGTCATTCTGGCAAATATAAAACCATTTCTCGTCCTTAGAGGCATCAAGATATGAAATACTCGATATCTTTTCCTTTCTAGGTCAAAACTATGGGCTCCATTTCTTCGCTTCCGAAAGAGATATTAACGATTTGTCGGAAAATCGTAGATGAAGGTAGAGGCACTATGCTCATAAAATGTACTACGAGCAACTTGGCATTTTATATCTCCTGCACGAAGAGAAGCGAGGGCCTTTTCTTTAACGTATGAGAAAAACTGTTACCAACGCTGACTCGTAACTGACTCACCACTGTGAAACGAACCGCAAATTTCGTTGCCACGTCTCGCGTGGGACTTTTCGTACCAAACCTGCTGCAGGTGCTCCGGTTCTGTCTCAAAACTCGTATTGTAGAGCCCTGAAATCGAAACTGGAAAAAAATATGTTTCCTATTTATGTAGTAAATTACTTTATTTAACGCGTTGTGCAGTCAGAAAACCCATTTTGTAGATCCTTCAAAAATGATTGACGACAACATGTCTGTCTCTCCGTCTGCGATTTATACTCCCGATCGATCTCACCGAAATAGAACATCAAGTATTTTGATTTTAGGAGGAAACATAAAATTTTAATATTTTCTCAAAACTATCCCCAATTTCTTTATGAAAATGCTCCTCCAATATAGCAAAAGAAGCTTAAAAGTAGAGCAGGCCTCATTTTGTTCGAACTCTCTGAATTTTCGAAAATTGCTTTCACATATTTTCGATGTCTATCTTCAACTGCATTATTAAGTGAGAACCACTTAATACGTTTAGCCACTTGCGTTGCTCACTGATAAACAGATGAAGGGATGGAGGGACGGACGGACCGACGGATAGATGTTTTGCCATCATTCTATTTTTCGGTATCAGGGACCAAAAAACGTAGCTTCTGACTGCATCACGTGATACAGGATTTTTTTTCTACGCTTAGCAACGGGATTTATCCACTTTTTTGTTCCCGGTTCCCTGCAATCAGTGGCGAAGCGCGAGGTTAATTTTTGGATAAATTGAGTGACAAACATATTGTAAATACACAAACTTAATTTGTGTGACGAACGGACGGACGGACAGAATGACAGACAGATGCTTTGAAATAAAAACACATTTTTCTTCATCACGGGACCCAAAATCGAGTATTTCCGTTGAAATTTCGAAACCCATGTCACACCCTTACAGCCGCGGGTCGCGATAATTAGGGGTGGTAAATTTTCTTAGAATTTCTAAAAAAAAATACACAAGGAACAATTTTTTTTAAAATTGATTTTCTTTGAAAATTTTGAAATAATTTCACTTACATAAGTGAGGGTGGGGTGCGTAAGTGAATAATGGTACCCTAGGATATCAATTTTGAAAATATTGTTTACATTTATTTTAATTTTTCTGATATCATGCGTTTTTCTCGAAATATCCTCATTTTTTATGATTTTTTAACCAATTTAATTCTTGTTGATTACAGCGCCATCTGTTAGTCAATATGCCTTCAATCATAGATCAAATTTGAGTAATTTTTCTTGGAAATTCAAATCTGCAATGAAAATGGGGGTTTCTATTTAAGATTTCCCCCCCCCCATCCCCAGGGGGAGTGGGTGGGGGTGGAGTTTAGTATCATTGGATGTCCTCTGCCGAAACAAACATTTATTACCCTTTTTTTCGGAGTGCAATTTTCGAGATATTTGTCTCCGATAGATGTAAATGGATCTCCCGGTATGTTGGAACTCAGCAGTCACCAGATTTGGTTCTTAAACTCTATCACTGAACCTCCAACCGAAGACATAATGCTTCCAAGAGAGGCGAATTTTGCGACTTTTTGCCTTGCTTTATTGTCTATTGTTTTATGTACTTTATTTTACGTGCATGTTTCAAGCGGACTAATGCTTAAAAGGTAACAAAAGCGTGATATTTTCAAATAAAAGATACATTTCTTTGTATATTTATTTTTAGGTTGGACTATGATACCTTCATACTGTCAGGACATGAACGTGTGAACTTCATCTATGCCGAAGGCAACTACGTAATGGATGGTCGAATTCTTCTCATTCCTGCAAAGGGTGAAGGCAAAGTCTCTTTTACATTAAGTGAGTATCAATCTACTAGAATGTGAATTTTGATGAATAAAAAAGTAGTAATATCCTTCCAAATATTTTGCACTTTATATATTGTTGTTTTAGAAGATAAAATAGCTTATTTACGAAATGACCTCAAACGATTATGTCTTACACTAGACATTATATCGTAGAAACCCGATACAATATGTCTGTAAACTTTCTAATATTACTAAGGGTTTATTAATGAAAATAAATATTGATACGTTAAGCATTAAATTTTGCTGAATGTCAGTGAGCCAATTTAATGTTACGTAGAAGCCGAGATCTTGCGTTTTGACAATGCGTGATAAGGTATGGGGGGGAACAGAATATTTTAATTTCCAAAATCTCAAATAGAAAGTTCAAAATGATATTAATTTGTATATTATCGATAAAAAAACATTCGTGACCCATCGATTTCCAGTTACACTTGTCAACGTGAGTTGTATCTAATCGTCTCTATATTGCGTATAGGCGCTCTGATGTCAGTCGTATTTTCAAAAAAACTTTAAAGTGTCCGTTTTAATGAGACATATATATATATATATATATATATATATATATATATATAGAGAGAGAGAGAGAGAGAGAGAGAGAGAGAGAGAGAGAGAGAGAGTTTACATGACATTAGCAATTTCTTTTTTTCTGAGAAAATAAATAAAATTTATAAAATATTTTACAAAGTAACCCGAATCAATTATTTTAGTTTTAAATCTTGGCGACAAATGAAGGGTTCTGTTTGTTTACAATATAATTCTATAAGGCTTTCAACAGTTTCAACCTTTTTCTCGCCTTTTGATATTGCTCTTCATTTGAATAATGTTCAATATTTTTCAATTATTTTATTTTCAGCCAATTTGCAAGTCGACCTTGCCATGAAAGGAGAAAAATACGCTAAAAAGGATAAAGAGTTCCTTAAAATTACGGAATTTCCTGTGAATATCTATGAACCCGAAAAAATTTTCTTCAATTTCGAAAACTTGTTCAATGGCGACAAGACACTAGGTAAGTAAAAGCCGACAGCATACATTACAGCAAACTGCTTTTGTTTCTTTTTGCGCTCACGGCCGTAGTATATCACTCAGAATAATAGGTCATAAAAATTGTAGCAATTAGCAGCCCCATGTTTTGAAAAATTTCTCCATAATAAGAGCCATGGAATATACAGAAAATTCAACAAATACAACTGCATATTTCTGTCAAATAATATTAATTACACTTACATACTCATATTTAATACAATTCTAAACAAACAAAATATGTGAACCAAATAAATATTTCCCACACTTGTTAATAATCATCTACAAACATTACTAACTCTTCACTATTCAGCACCATCTTTCATATGTGCTAACATCTTGTGTTTCTGAAAATTAATTTCAAAATTTCAACTGAAGTTCAATTTTGGGTGTCTCTGATACCAAAAAAGTGTTTTTTCTTTCCGTCTGTGAACACCACTAGCACATAAACCATGCGTAGAATTTTTTTCCAAATTGAAGAATCCCTTGTACATCTGGCTCGAGTTCTAGTTTTGACATTTTGAAAACCATTCTTTAAAATTTGGGGGTATTTACATAAAGTAGGACATTTTCAAAATTTTGTCCAAAATGTCTCCAAATTTTTTCTTTAAACTTTTGGTAGGGATAGTGATAAATGCAGTCTACAATATGAAGTAAACTCCATATTGGTCTATTCTTTTGTTTTTTCAAAAATTACAAATATGTAATTTTTTAACTAGCCTCTCACGTCGATGATATTTACATTACCGGCAATTTGTTCACATTACCGTAGGATGGGGTGATTTTGAAAACTTTTACATTTGTTTTTGAAAAAAACTACAAGTTTGGTTTTGAAAATTGCACTTTTGAGAATTTTAGCTCATGAGTGGAAGTTGAAGGATACTTTACGTAACAAAACGAGATAGAAAATATGATTCATATCTTTAAAATAATTTAAAAAACCGCCCTGTCAAAGTCACCCTTGTTTTCGTGGTGACTTTGAAACCGTAAATTTAAGATCAGTAAAATGCGTTTTTTAGTGATAAGTGTCAATTTCAACCCTCATTGAACTTGACTGAACTAGGTGAACTTCTACGTTTGAAATAACAGGTAACAAGGAATTATTTTTATATTATGATAATTGAAATGAATATTTATAGAAAAATATATTATTAATAATTTATAATTTATATAATAATTATAATATATAATTTATATAATAATTTATATTGTATGTAGTAATGTAAGATTACGTTTAAAAAGTATCGGGTATCAGTATTCCATATGATGTGTACCATGGGTCTTGTACCGTGACCATATGGTGTGTAGGGTCTTGTACCATAAACGTTAAAATAAAACAAAAATTTCATCTCTTAGAGGCAGAATGTACTATTTGCGGCAAATTAGTTGCATGAGCAAACCAATTGTCAACGAATTACAAAGTGTAAACCAACAGTATTATCAACCTGAAAATTCAAAAATTGCAATACTATCTACTTATTCAGTATGTGACAACTTCTGTAGTAATAAAGTAGTAGTAGCAATAAAATGTAAGAAGAAAGTTGTGCATAATGCAGCGTCGACTCCTGGATATTCTCATCTGTGCACGGGCAGGTCCAAATTAATTCGGAGCAATTCTCTTTATTCATCAAGGGGAAAATATAGATCATCTCAGAACGTTGCTCCCCGCGAAAGCCGACGTACACTCGAGAACTGCGAGATCGTAAAGGACTGGTGGCTGCCGGGGTTGGAGGGGGAAGGGAGCATAGCGGACGCTCAAGGGTGGAAGGACCATTCCGCAGACGCGAGCAGTACAGAGAAGGCGCATTAACGGTATCATGGAATGCCTCGACGAGTTTTGATGTAAAATTCGACTAGCACTCATTTGTATAAGAGAATTAAGGCATTTCATGAAGAGCTTGGATCTCTGACCACTTCTTTGTCCCGTTCATCTCTTCCAATGCTTTAGTTTCTCCCTAGCGCGCGATCGCGCTGCTATGCAAAGTATTGGATGTAGGTATTACTAATACGTGTTTACTTTTTTGTAATACTAACTCGCGGTTGAAAGCACATTTTCTTGCACAGAAATCCCTCGGTTACACGAATTTCAAAAGACTGAAATAATCGGTGATCTTGTTATTAAAAATCATGTTATATTTGAATGAATTGTTACCCATCTTTCCACGAGTTTCTGTTTTGTAGGAATATGACAAATTTGTAAACTAGAAACACGCATAAAATTTCTGTTTGGGATTCAAAAATGGGACTAGGAATCATTTATGGGGGGTAACAATTTTGTGAAAATCATATGTATGAGAAATTAGTGTGGAATTTTTCAAAAACAAAATAAATGTATTAATATCATGACTATACTATACAATCATAAAACGTATTATTGATTATCATATCACAAGGAATAAAGGACATGCCATCATCAATTTCCTATCTTAACGAATTATTAATTACTACTTGTGAATACTTCACTGTTCCTTTTTAAACCATTTTTGTGATCATGATCGTTGTATAAGTGCCCTCATAACAAGTGTTAATTTAACTAGGAAATACCATTAAGTGACAAGAATTTTCGCAAAAGGACTAATGAATTGCAACATATTATCATAACGACGGTTTCTTGCCATTTGAATATGATGCGATCTTGCCATAGGTCTTTTCTATATCAAGATGGACTACTAATGAATGTTGGTTGTTGTAAAAGCCTGTTTTATGTGCTTTATTACATCTGACTTTAAATTGGTTTTCAGATATCTTAAAATCGAAGTACCACTGTAGTCGATAGTTCATGATTTTTTCTGAAATTTTACAAGTATTTTTTTAAATCATAAAAATGGTTATATAGTTAGTACTTTTAGATCTTTCCCTGGTTTGGGTATTGAGATGACAATTGAACAGTTCTAAATTTTAAGGAAGAGATTTTCCTATATACATCCGTAAATTTTGATGAGAGCATCAAGTCTATTAATTAGTAGTTTGTTGAGGAGAGTATAGGGGACATTATCAGGATGAGGTTTAGTCTTTAATACACCTACATTGTTGGATTAAAAGTTGATCTCTTGTATTCAAATGATTCCAGATTTATAGTTAACACACATCAATTGTAGTCTTTCTAATTTACAGTAGAAATTGTTGACATTTTATTGTAGAATATTAAAAAAAACATTAAAATGCGGTTTTAATTCATATATATTACTTCTAGACTCATCCAGTAATTGTATATTTATATTCAGTTTATTAAAGATACTTGTGAATCTGCTTTTATTTGATGAGTTGATTACACTGAGTTGGAGATACATTTCAGTTGCATTTTAATAATATGTTGGATGTCATCAGTGTAATATTTGGCTCTAATGTTAATTTTGTTTAAACCAAAATAATTTTCAAGAAAGTTTGGCTGCAGTAAAAAAGTATAACCTTATGTGAAATTTGTTACGACAAAACGAGTTGGAATGCTTCACAGGGGTTAGTCCAACTCTGGTGAAGCGTCCTAAACCTTACCTCTATCCTTATTCCTTCCCAATCTGGCCGATGGGTGGATGACGCAGGGCGCGAGCGCGAAAACGCTACCTGTCGGCGATTCCCTGACTTGACTATGCCTGACGTGACTTGGCTACACAGCGGCCCCTAGAGGGCGCTTATTAACGGAGGATTACTCCAGTGCGTTCAGCGCTCCTTGCGTCGATATAGATGCAACAAATTAAAAAAGCCTTCATGTTTGATGGAGTGGCTGCCTTGCTGCTCCGTGTATTTCAGTATAGAGCGCGCGCTGTGTCGTGTGCGCCCCAACTTCCAAGTGGGATGTGCACACAACAGGTTGGAAGAGTCTGGTATTGTGTTTCCCATGTACTCAGAATAATCTATATCGCCTAATTAACAGCTGGAACAGCTGGAGTGGTTTGGTAGAACTATTGACATTTTTTAATGACTTGTCAAAGCCTTTTAACTCGCGGCACACAAAGATTCATTAATTTTTTTTCACAAACAACAAACAAACAAGCAATCCGAGGATGGAGAGTAAGGCACACCCGCTCGTCACAGTCTCCCGATTAGAACTCCGTGAAAGCTCTAAACAACTAAATTTCTCAAGATTGACTCTTGGTAAACAAAACTTGTAAATTACAAGAAATGGTAGACACCTGTCACAATTTTAAATCAGAGCAGTAAATATAAAAACATCTGTGTATGAATCGTACTCTCATGCAAATGTATGGATGAATGAGTGTGTTAGAAGTGTGTTTGAGAGATACATGATTCAAGGGAGTGAGGGCGAGTAGATAAGATAAAGAGAATGAAACGTTGCATATTTTAAAGGCAAGACCCAATTTCAAAATTCTTCCAGCCCACACGTTAAATGATCACTGTCATCCTATTAACCGTTTACGCGATTTAGTTTCGCTCCTGACAAAAACCTTTACCTACGTTCCAATAATGAAATCCAGCTATTTATATGAACTAAATGTATTATATCTATTATAATAGACTCTCAATGCACACCGATACAAAATGAGATTTAAAATAATTTAATTATTGTATCAGAACGCCAACTACCTGAAACAATTTTGGGAGAGAGAATATAAATATAATGTAATTGGTGGTTCTTTTATAAATAAATATTAAGTATTTGGAATTTCCTATTCCTTTCATTAGTTAAGTTAATTATATATATTTAAGTCATTTTCTCTGCATTTAATGATTTTTTTAAACTCACAGTTTATTAAATCAATCGAATTTCTGAATGTCTTTACAGACTCTTCCACGATTAATTTTCTGCTCTCCGATTTCAGTTCTGCTGTACAATGTTTTGGACACTACTTATGTTAATGTTTGAAATATCGTTCGTAGGAATATACAGCAATTAAATAATAAATTTGTTTCTATTCCTAGGTTCTTCTATCAATAATCTCGTCAACGAGAACTGGAAGGAGATTTGGCCCCAGCTGCAGGATCCTCTGCAACAATTTTTAAGTTACTCATTCCGAGAATACGCTCGACGTATCTTCGATAAGGTTTCTCTAGACGACGTGTTCCTTGTCAAAGCACCCTGAGACTCCTAGTCAATGGTAAAAAAACGAGGTTCAACATGGTACGACGACCTGTTTTCAGTTGTGTATTTATTAGCTGTCTAAATAATTGAATAAAAACTAGCTTATTGAAAAAAATGCTATATCTATTTATTCGCTGCAATTTCTTATTTTTTCCTAGAAGTAATCTTAGAAGAGAATTTTAACACCATTTGAGTCAATAATGATTTGAGTATTGTAAAAGAGAAACATTAATTTCCTTAAATGTAATCTACATTAAAGCATTTTAAAAACAAGTGTGAAATAACATTGACATTAGAGGATACTATGAAAACAATGTTTTTAACACATTCAATACATTACGGGTAACACGTTAAAGTTGGCAGTCATGTTTAGGTTTTTATTTGCCACATAAAAACATAATCTAACAGCAATTTCGCAATTCTAACTTAGAAATGATAATTTTTAAAATGCAATTGGTGTTATAAGTACATTTTAATGGTATTTTCGGCAGAGTCTACCGCATTCTACCAAATGTTTCGAGATTAATCAACAAAAGCATGTACTTTTAAAAATGCATACTTATTGAACAGATTGCAAGAAAATTGAATATTCTTAAGGAATTATTTTGGAGCATAGGTTACTGATTATTATACTCGTGAAATATTTCCTCAATCAACCAAATCTGGTGAATACTTTCTTTGTGGTGTTTTTTCTGCCGCTCTATCCACTAGCATGACCTCTACTTTGATACAGTAAATATTGACACAGATGCCCTAAGAATCGCTTTTTCTAGTGCCTGTCTAAAAATATTGTTAGTATGTTTGTCTCTGACCATCCGTTAACAACTCTAGCATCCAAACTGCTCACACACAACCCCCTCCCACACACACACACACACACACACACACAAACCTACACACATATATGCACAAACATTTTCCAAATTGTTTCTTTTCCGACTGATATGACGGAATTCGACTCGCAGTGAATTTAAAAACTGATTGGGCTATATAAATGCACAGATATTCCCGTCATATTTGTAAAGAGTAGGTATTCTTCAAAATCCTACCTTATTAGTAAGCTGCGGATTTTTGCCTATTTACAATTTTCTCCCAAAATGGGAATTTGCTTCGTTTTGGGAAAAAAATGGGGAACACAAATAGATTGGGACATGCCTGGGGATTTTTTGGGAAGCATTTTCATCCGGATTCGAGATATAAATATTATTCTCTTAATTATTTCGAATAAAAAATGAGTTGTTCTCTTTAATTTTTAAAGATTAGATCGAAATATCGAAAAGAGTCACATAGAAAATGATTTCTAGTAAATTCTTAAATTAAAAGTCATCCCAATTTTATTCATTGCGTTATTCATGGTACGGCCTGATATCACACATGGTTCGATCCCCTCCCCGCTCCGAGATGACGTAACGCGCGGAACGGCTGAGTAAAGAATATATGGCCCGCGAATAATATTAAAGGTTTTAGTTGTGTAACACTGTTATTTATGGCCAAGCGATCTCCAGTAAACGTGATGAATGTTTCAAACATAATATAGTTTCAATAAATTAAAAAATTAAAAAACAACAGTAATTGTTGACACGTTTCTACTGACACGTAAAATTAAAGTTGTATCTTGAGTGTACAAATTATGGACCGAGATACAACAAACAAAATGAAGTTGAACAAAAAGAAATTGAATAAAAAACTGATCCTGAGGCACCTGAGACACAACTATGTTGAAGAAATAGTTATTGCAGTATCATGCCAGTTGCTAGCTAGCTAGACACGAGTAAGTTTTAATAACATGAATTGTTAAGAAAATTATGGTATGGATTTGTGAACACAAAATAAAGTTTTTGTGATTAAAATAATATGACACTTGAAATACTTAAACCAATATTACATGAAATTAACTATGATTCGAAGTTTGACGAAGATATTGACGAGAGTACGTGATGATTTGATTGCCCAACAACTTGCGACACGCTTAACTAGTGGATATGGTAAACAAGTACAATTATTGCAATGTAAACCACGCAGCAAATAAGTAGACATTTATACATCACAACCGTATTATTAATAGTTACACAATTATCAAATTAGCATTAATGAAGTAATCACTGGGAAAATACTATCTGTGATTTTCATATTTGCTATTCCCAGATACGACGAAAAAAGAATGTTCTTATTGGTATTAAAGTTACTGATGCCAATTCCTTTGCATAGGTTTCTGACTGAAAGATAAGTTTACTAAACGATTACTGCACTGGATTGTAAGTGCTTTAAAACACTTGTCACACGAAATGGCTTCCAAGAACATTATTAAAATGCAAAGTTAGAAAAAACGGATATGCTCTTGAAAGCAAGGTAAAATTTGTGGAGCTTGTAGTACATATATGTTCTACTTGACCGAGTACAGAGACTCATCACTCTTTTCGAAAACTTTACCATCTAATGATCCTATTTAAAATTATATATAATTTATAGATCTAGTTCCTGACTATCCGATATTTCAATATAATGAAACGTTAGATCGCTATTAGGATTATTTCTTCTATATATAAAGCGCCACGGAATGATTATAAAAAACAATAAGCACAACATCATGGATGTGTGTTACAGCTGGGTAAGTAATTACCCCTCCCCAAAAGATGCACCAAAGTCATAGAAGAAGAAAAACATAGAAGTTTGCAGATTCCGACATATTTTGAATTCAAACGCAATTGAAATTTCTCGTGTGTCCATATTAAGTTTATTATTAAATCCATTTCTCCTTTATGCTCGTTTATTAACCTACTTAGAGTTCCTTGAACTCTCGTTATTTGTGATGTTTACTACGTATCCTCATTGTTGACATCGCACGTATTTTAATAACACTTAATTTTATTTATATATATTTGGCCCTCTAATGATCCATCACAATAGTACGTAAATCATAACCACGTCTCTCCTCCTAATCACAACTAGCAAAAGGAAAGCTGAATAACGAGAATAGCTAAATTACACACAAGAACGAAAACTCAAAACTTGCAATACAAGTACACAAAAGATTTTCTGTAGTAAATTGCAATCCCCGAAAAGCTAAACTTTTTAATTAGTGGTTTCATACTGTAGGACGCATTGTTCCTGAATAATACACGATGGTAAATTTTGTTACGGCTTGATGTGTTTTGTGGGTTGCATATGCCCCTTAACCCAAATGTGCCACAATATGCAAAGTTTTACGTTTTTATACTTAAATCTCTTTGGTGTACCAGTTGGGAAATATATTTTCTTACCCAGTTGTAATAGATTCCTTAGCATGTCCTTATTTTTCTTTATCAGAGGGAAGAAGAGAATATATTTCCTTAGCGAATTATATTTGGAGGAGATATTCCAAGTGCCGATTTACCGTTTCATTAAATGGAAATATTGAAGTGAAGACTTCGATCAATACATTATATATAATTTTAAATAGGAATGATTAGATCGTGTAGTTTTGTTCATTAGCTTCAATAGAGTATACATCCTACTTGGAAAAGCGCGAACATCTATCCCGGGCACCAACAGCAGTCAAGTAGAACAAACATTTTCCAGGAGCTGCGCAACTCTACTTTACTCGAAAGAACGTATTCATATTAGCTTTTGGTTTTGCATTATAGTAATGCGCTTAGAGTATATTTCGTGTTAACAAATATTTCGTGGCAGGTGTGTCAATGCACCTACAATCCAGTGCAGGGATTGTTTGCAACTTATCTTTCACTCCGAAACTTATTCAAAGCAAATTGGCGTCAATAACTCGTAAACAAAAAAGAACATGCTTTTCTCGACGTGTATGGGAATTCACAGATAGCAGGATCTTCACAGAAAGTAATTTCTCAGTGATTGCTAAATGAATCCATATTTTTATAACTGCCTGTAATTATATGTTTTGTGTACTTATTTACTTCGAGTTTTCAATTGCAAATAATTGTACTTGTTTATAATAACTATTAGTTGAGCAAGTCGAAGTTATTACGTAATCAATAACTTACGAACTCTTGTCAATATCTGCGTCAAACGTCGAATCATAGTTAATTTCATGTAATATTGTTTCATTTAAAATTAATATCATTTAATCCTTAAATGCGCTACATTGACTTACATATACCACATTAAATTCAAACCTACCTTATTGATTACACTCGAGTATTCTTTTCATCAATACCAAGCTTTAAATTCACATTACTTTATTTCTTGACCTTAATATATTTGGACATTAATATATTTAGAGATTTTAATAGAATTGGTTTTCAAATCCGTATAGAAGCATTTCAAACTGTTACTGGATGTGACACCGATCAAATTACTTTCGTATGTACTTCAAGTGTCATAATTTTGATTACAATAACTTAATTTTGTGTTCACAAACTCATGCCTTGTTTTACTTACAATTTATGTTATTAAATATTTCTCATGACTTGCTAGCTGGCAACTGGCATGGTACACACACAAATTATACTGCAATAACTCTTTCTTCAACATACGAATGATTCGTGTACCTCAGGATACACACGTTTTGAATTTAATGTCATCTTCAACTCATTTTTTGCTGTATTTCAGTCTGTATTTTGACACCCAAGATACAACTTTAATTTTTCGCATCTATAAACCATTCGTTAAAATTTTACTATATTTTTACGATTTTTTAATTCATTAAACATTTTCGGTTTGAAATATTCATTATTTTAAGATTATATTGCCTGACCTATCGCACGAAAACAGTGTTCATATGTCATTCGTTAATTATAATTATTATTTCCTGCGAGAGCACATCGGCGCGTATTGCATGCTTTGTGTAACATTTTATTTACACGCCATGAACCATGTCTTATCAAACCGTGCTGTGACTGTACGATCTCTGTTCTATTCTCTGTGATATTTATATACTTACATTCATTTTTATAATACTAACAATTAACAATTTTTTCATTATAATAAATCACCCTCTAGCTATCACTTTACTTATTTTATACAAACACTAATAATCTGTATTATTACAGGATCAATTTCCTTCCCAATAATCTTCCTATGAGGAATACTAGTATTATTCATTTACATTACAAGACTAGCATGAAATGAAATACTTCAATTACCTATTAAAACTATAATTATTAATTTTATAATATCTACCATTTTCATCCTAATCATACGTAATACATATAATCATATATTATCGTTTCATTCATATAAAAATGATTATTTTACCAACAAAATTATTAATATTATAATATAAAATAATAATCTAAATCAACTTTATAACTACCCAAACTTTCTTCTAACAATTATTACAATTATTTATCTTCTAATCACATTAATTATTATTGTAAAAATCACCACCCTTGAAGAAGGACCTTTACAACACTCGAACTTATAACTAATGAATAAACCTTTACAAACATACCACTCATTATTTAAAATGCGACAGTCGTAACAAGCCAGAGCACACTCGCTGACGTCTTACATATGCAGGACACCGCTGAAATTCCAGAGACCCTGCGCACATGTTAGCAGCCCCGCCAACTTCCAGGCAATGAACAACTCCATTCAATCGAACGTTGTGCAGGGTTTCGAATATGTTAAAATGAATTGGTTAAAATTACTTTACACCTTGCGTTAGGCTGCGATCCGCACGCAGCAGCAAACTCTGCAATAACGAACTAGTGGTGCTACAGGCTTTACCCTATTAGTTTCCTATTTCCACTGGTCTGGGCTAGCTATTCGGGCTTGCCACATACTCTTGCCAGCTGCCGTTTATCGCCGCCCGAAGTACATTGTTTTGACATTTTCTTAATTTTTCAGTCCTTCCGTCTGGTGTCTGTGAACTCTACTAGCACCCAAACTATGCGTAGGACTTTTTCCAAATTGCAGAAACCCCTGTCCATCTGGATCGAGTCAAAACTTCCAGGTTTTGAAAAACATTCTTCAATAGTTATGGGTACTTCACATGAAGCCCTCAGGATATTTTCAAAATTTTCTCAATAACGGCTCCATTTTTTCTTTAAACTTATTGTACGAGTGGAATAACTGATCAATGTGGATTAGGTCCAATTTTTACGATTAACTCGGAATTTTCTAAAATTTCAAAAGTATGAACTTTTTTTGGTGTTGTTCAGCAACAAAACTTAAGGTACAGATGCTTCCTTTAAATAAAATTTCTTCTACATTGCGAGTTCTTTCATTAATGTCCTGTACATTGTTTTGCAATGTTAGTAGTTTTCGCGCAATATTGGACGCAATATTTGCAGTTTTAAAAAATCACTAAAGCAATATTTATTAAAAAATCAAAAATTGCTCCAAATATATAAAGGCACTCTATCAGATGTCATTATCAGAAACGTTCAAACACAATTTTTTCAAAGTTTTGCTTCAGAGTTTTGCAATATATAGTGCTAATTGCACTGTTTAAGATGACATAAAATAATTTTCCTAATTCATTTTCTTTCTTCTAAAATTACACAAATGTAATTTTTTGGAAGATCACTCATGCCTTTAACATGCACATTTCCAGAAATTTGTAAACACAATTGCATTTGTGACTGAATGTGTTTGAAATGAGGTCATGTGAATTCGAAAACTCAAAACTTTTCAGTGCAAATAAGTTCAAATTTCGAATTTATAGTAGCGCTAGAATGCCATTTTATTAATAGTGACTCTAAATTTTTCAATGAAAATTGCCATTTAGGACGAGGTTTTACTGTTCTTTAATAATTTTAAAATAATATTTCAGGTCTACAATCAGGAAACTGAAAAATTTAGAAAATGTCAATAAATGTGCTTTGGTTGGCGATAGATGGTAGCTGGCAAGAGTATATGGCAAGTCCGAATATCTAACTGAGGCCAATGGAAATAGAAAACTAATATGAGAAAGTCAGTGCAATTCTGTAGCACCACTAGTTGAAATATTTCTCTCCTTGAATAAATGACAAAGTGTTAATTTTCATTTTCGGTGAACTCTCTAGATTTTCGAAAATTGCTTAAGTTCACATTTTGTCGGCGTCAACTTAGAACACAATATTGAAGACAGATCTTTCAATAGTTTAATCTGCTCCAATACATTGTATCTTGAAATAAAATTACGCACACTTTTCGAAAATATGAGCAGTTTTTCGTAATTTTTCCTAAAATATAAGATTTTTTAATATCTATTATTTTTTCAAAAACGGTTTCAATTTTTTTTCTTGAATAGATCAAAGTACTCTTATAAAAAGGGTGCTCTTCTATTTTAATTGAAGTATCTTATTTTCGAAAGCTGCGAAGTTACAAATAACACAAAGTATTTGTTGCTTGAGCTTCACTTGTTCTTTCTACCAGTCAGTCGACCACGTCAGCTCATTCTACCAAAATATCGTTGCAGAATCTATCGTTCGAGACTAGTTTTACTACCTTCAAGGTCACTGTATTCGTGTATGGAAAAGTACACCCATCTAGTACGATACGATCTGCCTCTCTTCAAACATACACGAGAAATGTCCCTCATCCCGCAATTAACGTCAAAAGTTCACATGCGAGTTACCAAACGCCCTTGAGTTATATAAAATTATCGCATTCAACACCTTCCATTATGCGCGGAAACATGCAATCAAATACATCTAAACTTGCACTTAATATAACTTATTTCATAATTTATTCTTTAACATTTCGGTTAACCGCGATGCTTTATCTCTGGTGTTTAAATATATTGACTTCTTTTTCTTTAAAACTTTTGATTGCTGATTATAGGGTATTATTACTGAAAACTTGTTCTTTCCAAAGTAATGAAGGTAAGCTTGCATGAAATCATCATTACTTGTCTGTGTAATGCTGTAAGAATATCAGATGCGTGCATTCAATAGACGCAAGCTAAGCACTGCTTACCAAATAATTCGAGAAAAACATTCTACGGTACGTACAATATATAATTTATTAAGTATGAAAAAATAATTAAAGATGTTGTCATTGCCAACAATGTTTTTTAATTCAAAAGCAGCTTTCGATGGCTTAGCCATCATCATCAGTTAACTGATGGCTAAGCCAACTGATGGCTTAGCCACCATGATGGCTAAGCCATCGAAAGCTGCTTTTGAATTAAAAAACATTGTTGGCAATGACAACATCTTTAATTATTTTAAAAATGCCAAAGATATCCTACCACAACACCTATAAGTATGAAAAACTTCAGAAGAATATATGATATATTTCCTTTGTAGTTTTCACCCCATGAGCGACAGTCTCGTCTCTTTCTATTACACCTCTCCGATCATCTTACCGGTTCACGCCTCTCTTTTATCTCGTTTGACCTTGAGGAGTGGGGGGGGATGTTTCGAGATCTTATGCTCGTTGGCAAGGTTCCGCAAACTTAGACACTGCAGGCCCTTTCAGTAGGGTTTGTGCGTGTTCATAGAACATCAGCTATTTATAACAAAATGATTTGGAAATATTTGAAGTAAATTAAATACGAGTCAAACATTTACGATTTTGGTGTCTGCGTTTCCAAAGATGTTATTGACCATTTGCATCCTTTTTGTGAAGGAAAAAGTATATTTATACTAACAAACGTAAGCAATTCTTGGCATTTCGTACAGTGAAGAAAATCTCCAACATCGAAGTGAAACAGATACTTAATACAGGAATAAATGTGACTGTATTTTGGGGAATCTTTTAAGGCAGAACTTCATTTCCCGTCGTTTTAAAGTGAAGAAATAAATGATTTTGAACGGAAGGCCATGCACTTCAATTAAAAATAAGTACACGATTGAAGATCTGCTTAGGCAATTTTGACAAGCATTTAACACAGCTCAGGAATAGCTTACGGAATGCCCAAATGTACTGAAACTATTCTGTTCAAAGGTATTGCACTGCTGAAGTCACGGAATTTCAAATCTGTATCAATGGTACACAGGAAATGTTTTCGACGATTTGAAAAAAATTAACAACGGTGTTGACGTGAACAAACCTGATCAAAACCCGGACCGAAGGATCGCGGGTTCGAGTCCCGCCTCGTGTATGGTTGTATTGTGTTCGTCCTGTCACCTCTTATCATGATATCGTGTCATACTCATAGTTACCATACCGTTACAAGCAATAGCGGTTGCTAATGACCTGCATGTTGATGCGACCATAAATAACAAAAAAATGATTAAAAATGGCAGGAATGATGGAAGACCTACTATATATGAACGATTCTACTGTTAAATTAAGACACTATTGTTCAACAGTTCGACGAAACATTAAGAAGTTTCTACAAACTTCTATTCTTTTAACTGCTGGGTTTTACAAATTATGAACAATAACAAGATAAGCTTCCCTGAACTGGCATTCCACGCTCTGAAGGTTTCCTGTGAATCTTTTCGGCTTCTCATCATTAATGTCTCAGCTCATTGTAATATACATTTAACAGCAACTTGGTGAAAAAATGTACGTAAGCTTCCAGTGTTCATTAAATTGAGTGACCTTCATTCTGCGTACTGCGAAGTAATGAGACTATGTGAGTTGTTATACGTATCCCAGTGCTTGAGTAGAGCAGAGTTCCTCAGCTCAGAAGAGAATTAAGTCATTATGTCAGAAATTCTCAGATTAAATACAGACTATTGAATTTATCATCTAAATCAACAGAGAAAGTAGTTTAAGAAGAGCCTAAATTTACATGACAAAGAAACAGAAGATTTTGTCAAAAACATCACAGAATACAGTTGCAGTATAAATGAGGTGAGTTGAATGTGTTCCATATAAAATATCTGCTTCATTGTACACAGTTTAAAGTATTTCATTTATTTCTGCATGAACCGTGTTTTGTGTAACATTTTATGAGAGTGTAATATTCATTTAAAAGTTGAATCTGAAAATGGTTATTTTTTATCAGTTCACAATCACCATTTTGCTTAACCAGAAAATAAAAAGCCTCGCCACTGGGAAAATATCGTTACTGTTGTTTTGAATCACGATTTTTATTTTCTCGCGATTAAGAAGGAACTTCCTATGAAGAAAAAGATATGTAATGCCGAGAGAAAAATGTCGAATTATCGGCCAAATATCTGTATAATCCTGTTGCGATGTATAGTAAATTTCTTCCTCTAACACGTGGTGTGGCCAGAATGTTTTTGTGGGTCGTTCACACCCATACATCTATTGATGACAAAATGTCTTTTGTCCGTCCTCCTGTCTGTTATCAATGTTCGCGTCTAAACCAATTAGGCATTAATGTGAGAAAGAAACTAATCGAAAATAGTAAAAACTTGGAAAAACACTACTTTACTATAAATAAGGAATTCGTTCGACTGGTTTTCTACAAAATATTCACCGATCGATCTGAACGAACTCAAGGCTTTGGGAGTTTCAATTAGATATTTTGATTTATGAGGCTGCGCCAAATGAGGCCCCAAAACATTTTTAAAATGCTCTAAAACTGGCTCCAATTTTTTTATTAAATTTTTGTCCTCCGAGAGCGTAAAAGACACTTAAGAGAATAATGCAGGTTTTATGTTCGTTGAAATCTCATATTTTTTGACAAGTGCAAAAGTGCAGTTTTTGCCCATCTACTACCGACAACTATAATATTAAATAATAGTTGAATGTTGCACACTGTCAATTGTTTTAAAAGTTTTTTTCTGAACATTTATAAATGCCATGCTTTGTTTCAAATAACTTCTTACAGTCTCTGGCATTGTAGATAATAATGAATTGTAGTTGCTGATGCTGTTATACTCTCGTTCAACAACTACTAATGCACAATTATCTTGCATATAACCCCCATACGGGTAAAGGCTTTCACAGATCGGCGCGGGAGATCCGCAGCGGGTGCGGCGCGGAAAGTTCCGCGCTAGACGCGGCGGCGAAATCCGCGGGACGGTTCACACCGCAGCGTCAATTATGACTCAGCGTTTGGTGACAGTCTTCCTCATCTGATAAACAAAAGCAATGGGAGATCGATCCAGAGGGGAGCGAAGACTCCCGAAGGCAGGCGGTCTTCCACAAAACTCGAGCGACAGCGGACCGACAGCGTTCCCAAATCCGCAGGTATTAAAACGCTGCCAATCCGCTGCCGCAACGGCAACACGTGCATATGCACATAAAAGATCTGTAAGTTGTTCTTCAGCGTTATTCTCTTATTCTACTATCAAATCATTCTCAATTAGTTCCGAAAAGAACTTAAGAACGTACGTGTGCAAAGTCGAATACGCATGTCCTTCCATTCTCTAACATTACTCACAGTTCAGGTTTTCCTCGTATTCACGTGACGTTCTTCAAGTCCCCAGGCAGTACTGTGCGTAAGTGTTTGTAAATGTATTATTAAAAATACGGCAATATGGACGAAACACTTATTATTTTCAAACCAGCATTACTACGATTCTGAGTCTCATATGTTCTGACGTGTTTCAGATGTTCCAGAAACAATCAAATGTTGCCACTCTCTCGACATTTTTCGACTTAGCTGAAGATTGATGTGATTTTGGTGTTGCTGTTCGCGTTTTACTGCCATGTGTGAGTGGCTGGTGTAGGTTCGCGTCAGACCTGAGTCAATAACCAAATCGGCTTATGTGTTGCACAACTCCCTCAGAATATTTGAGAGTAGTGCTTGTCTTCTTTGTCCTATAGTGAGGACGTATCGACCTAATTGTTTTAGCGTTGCCGGAGATTCGTTGGTTTGAAAAGCTTGATAGTCTTTGTTAAACGAAAATGATCTCAAGCATTGAGTGAAGGACTCGATATCAAGTTCCTTTCTAAGTACTTTCTGCCGTTTCCGAAACGGAAGACATGCTATGAGCCGTAGAACTGTGTTCTGTACTAGCTCAAGTGTATCCTTGTCTTTCTGTGCTATGGTTCACCACGTTGCTGAAGCGTACGTGGGTGACTGCAGACCGACAACACGTTTTATAAAGTGCCAAATGAAGTTCCAAGGGGAATCTATGTTCCCTCAGAAGATGTTAGAAGAGTCAAACTCTTTGCTGTACTTTTGATCGAATTCGCCTGACATGTAAATACCAGTGCGTTCTTTGATCAAATGTGACGCATAACTAGTTTGCCTTACACGCCCATGTCAATTTTTGTGTGCCAAGTGCAAGTTGTTTTGGTGGTGTGAACTTTCAGTGTATTTGTGTAACAGACTGCCTACGACTTTTCCGCTGAGAAAGTCAAGTGGTTTTGTTCCGCCCACTTCAGCGTCAGGTTCATCTGCTTTTGCAGTATTTTCAATGTGTGGTCTAGGTTTATTGCTCTTGCCAAGATGGCTATGTCATCAGCGTAATGGAGAAGCCGCATTCGTGGTATGCGGCATGTCAGTGACATACAGTGGGAACAGCAGCAGAGAGAGGACGGAGCCCTGAGGGACTCCTCCGCTTTGAAAATCCCGATTACCCACACTTACCACGAATCCGCGGTTACCTACACTTAACCATTTCGTTTACGTCTTGTGGCACACAACACCAACGATTTGTGATGAGTGTACTGTGCGGCACTTTGTCAGAGGCTTGTACCATGTCGAGATATATGACAGGTACATCCTGTGTAAGTAACAGATCAGCGGAAATCTGCTGAGACTTGCAAAGTGTTTGTAATGAAGCGATATGGCCCGATCTGAAGGCAAAATGATAATCTCGGATGGGGTTCCGCGAGAGAGCAATTGCCGGAATTCGCGCGAGTAGAAGCCTCTCGAATACCTTTGATACTCTCGAATACTTTTTTCCCATGAGAGAGAGGAGACTGATTGTCCTGTGGGTCGCAGCGATCGTTACCGCATCCTCTGGGCTCGTCGCCTCATATGTCTCGATTAGTGCCAAGAAAGAGATCTAATCGTGACGGACCCGCACGCGCACACGCAAACACACACACACGCACATATATGAACATGTGCACACTCTTACCTACTCGAATACTGCACAGGGTAGAGATTTTTTTACTTTTTCGCTACCGCTACCCGTAGAGAGATAGTTATGTAATGCTCCGCGAAAAAACGTTTTTCGGCACTCGAGTACAACACTTTCTCTTCTTACGTGCAAGAAAATAAACTGGTGGTGCTAAAACTGCAGATACTTTCTTGCCCCTTAGTAACGGTTGTGTTAATATATTATTCTATATCTTCTTACAACGACGATTGTGAAGATACAATTTTTCCCCTAACGAAATATGTTCATCAAAATCAGATCCTTAAATGCAGTCATTATGAATTTTATGAAAATACGAGTATTTTTTGTGTAATTCGAGAACCAATATAGTGTTATGCTCCAAATTTACTGCACTTTGTGAACGTAAAATGAATGGTGGTGTTACACAGTTGGATTAAATGTTTGCTACGTAAGTTAGAATTTGTATATTATTTCATATTTTATTATTAAATATATTTATATTATTTCCTTTTTAGTTGCATCCTTTTTTGTATTAAATGTGAAAACGAATTATTATTTAATGAGATGTCTTGCGCCCGGAGATGCAACGACGCGCGGTGACGTAGTGGCAGCGAAACAAAATGTCCCGAAAGTACCATCCTCGGCTTTAAAAGGTGCTGTTTACTACGATAAAATCTACTCGGGACTTCAAGAAATCCCAAAATTTCCTTCCTACATCATGTTCTGATACAACCTGTCAGTTCTGTGATTTATCCTATTCACTTCTTAATATAATTTAATAATTTAATTTCCTCTCACTTGTCCCACTTCCATAGATTTATTAAATAGTGCATATTGCAACAAAGCACATTCTATTACGTTTACACTTCTCCAACTAGCAATGTATGTTAAAAACGTAAAAACACACACACACACACATGTGTGTGTGTATAAACAAGATAAGGAATGCTGAAGAACTGGAAATAAAAAGTTTTACTTACATTAATTCATTTTATATGCTGATATGTTAGTGTCACAACCGATTGCAAACAAGCAACAACGACTACGTTTATATTAAAAAACTGTTGGAAAGTATTTACTTATGGTTTGTTGAAAATTTATAACATTTAAAAGTCAAGAAATCAGGAAGGTTAAAAATTATGAACACAAGACTTGATAATTACACACACATGGATTTTCAGGAAACATATTTTCGAGTAAGTGATCCTTCAATTCTGGAAACAAACTCTGGTACTGTAATTTAGACAGAACTTCTAAGAGAATTTTCACTTTTATATTGCCCTTTGGAATAGAACAATCTGCAACATGAAATCTAACGCATTTCTCACTTTCTCTACAAATATTAAGTATTTCCTCTGCAAGCACAATCAAACCACCATAGTTCTTCCACTGCAAAACATCTGAGTACCTCTATGGTTCCGTACTGTACAAACAATTTACATACGTGCTGCAATGGATTTGTAATGTATACCCTTTACAATAAAGCCTGCCAAACACACAATTACATTTTTGCTGCACTCAAAGTAGGCATTATGAAATAATCACGTTCGCTACATACACTTTCTCTTTTGAGAAATCATCTCTTTGAGAACAAGATGGGATCAAGACTTGCTAATTTCGCACTTTTCTTCCAAGGAAGTAGAGCAGCCTCATCTTGTGCTTCGGAGTTGCCATTGACCCTACATAATATTGTTTACCAATAACTGCTGGTATGTAGCCTTGAATTGTTGGGATATTGTTTTCTCCTAATCGTGACCTCACTAAAGAATATAGCATTTCCAAGCAGTCTTGTAAGTTAATAAATACTTCAACTTCCCTTTCTCCAAAAGGTCACAAAATAACCCTTTTCAAGAATGGCATATTAAAACAAAACCTAGAACAGGGGTATTTCTCTTTCTTTTATTGAGTTCTCAGCTCAAATTGTCCTTGAGATTAACTAAAAATCTTCCATTTTTCTTAAGAAGGGGTTCCATTCTTCCTGATTTTGCAACGATAAAGAGGCTTTATACCCTTTAACAAACGGTCCCTTTGAGTTGCACACACTAAACAGCTTATCCATTAGCAAACAAAACTCCGCAGTTGCTTCAGCTCCTTGAAAATCAGGGTATTTTAAATCTAAGCAAAGGTATTGCAATGTCTTGCCAACTGAGGAACTTAAAACAGCCAAACGACCTTTCATTGCTGGCTGCTGGAAATAAAGATGGTTTAATTTAAGTTTATTGGCTAAACGAAGACCTTCCATTTTCTGTATATCATAGATTTTGTCAATACATTCCCATGAAATACGTCTTTGCTTGTCAACCTTTAATTGCTTCATTGATTTAAAAGCATTTCGCATAATTTTAATTAGATTACAAGCATATAAAATTAAACACACATTTCCAGCTATCACTGGATAAGCAAAATATTGTCTCATTGCCTCAACTGAGATGTTGCAGTCCAACTGCTTTTCCATAGAAATGTTGCTTTGAAGACCATCACATGTCGCAGCTACAAAATTAACATTAACATCATGCTACACTTTCAATGACATCCAAACGATATTGTTTTTGTCAGATGCAGTTAGAAAAATTGTCACAGACTAGCCAATAGATAATTTTCAATTGTCATTAATGGCTACTACCATGAGAGCAAAAGCGTCTTGAGCTTCCAGGTCTTCTACATCAGAAAGTGTAACAACTGGCCCAAAATCAACCTACCCAACAAACTTATTTCCATCCCAACCTACATGTTTTTTATTCGCATTTCATCAAAAATAAAACAACAAAAATGTCGCAGATTCTCTTTGGGAACAGAGAAAGCCCCAGTGATAAATTCAGGCAACCATTCTACCACCATTTTATACCACCTCCGTAGTGTTGATCCATGTGGTAAGCTTTTATTGAATGCGTTTCGAACTAGTCTATGTGCTGACAGGGAGTGAAAGTTCAAAGTGAGGGCAAACTCTTTTAATTTTTAATTATATAATTGAGATTTGTGTAATATACGCCCCATTATTTATAAAAACACATATGCACGACATGTTTCTAACTCAAATGCAATATCCTTATGAATTAATTGATGGTCTTCGAGAGGCTGCTGTAAATCTTCTAACTTATTAATGTTTTCTTCCTTTCTGGCACATTTGGTTGAAAAGACTTTGAGGGCACTCTTAAACCTGTCCACCTCGTCGTTCTTCCTTTTAATAACAACCTCATACTTTATTTTCATCTTTGTTGGTCTCAGATTTGTTGCATAATGGTGTTAATTCATTAAAATATTCTCACATTCCTCAGGCACATGTGTTTCATCACTATTTAGTTTTTTCATTACTTTTCTTTACCATTCTTCTCACACTTGTGTGCTGCAATTCAAGAAAGAAAGAATAAAGTACCCAGTCATTTATGATTACCAGAACATAGTGACATGCTCATTAAATATAAAAATGAATACACACATGTAAATTGATAGAACAATCCTCACAATATATTATAATATAGAATATATACGAGATATGAAATATCTGTCACAAAGGAACAGAGTCAAGTACAATCTACAAATATCACATTACAAATAGAGACATGAAGGACTAATAGACAAAGTTACAAATAAAAATTTCACAAACGTTTATCAAACCAATTATATGAACATTATCATGTTTCACTAATATTCACAATATGAGGAGGGAAGTCAAAATGTGAGGGCACACCTTCATCTTCAAGACAACATCGATCAACATATAGACGGGCAAAACCAGATTTCCTCAAAATGTACCGTTAAAATCCTATGGAAGACAGGATGGAAATTCTCCCTCCTTACTGTTTTTACCCACTTCAAACATACTTCTTTATTAGAAATGGGAAATATTAATGTTTAGGAGAAAGTCATATAACGAAAATATACCACAACCATTTCCTAGTCACATGAACATACCTGTGAAACGTAATATTATTCCCATTTACAACTATTTTACCAGCTCTATTTGTTCAATTATATGCACAACACGAAACTACCATTATACCTGTAATATAATATATACCAATATAAGTAAATAAACAAGTTACTACGATAATAAGACTTATAGGATGCTTGTAAGATCTGGAAGTCAAGTTTAACAACGTTATTTATTCATAAACACATCGTCAGGCATTCATTTATCAACGTGTAGCAGAGAATTTACCTTTTCAAAATTTTTCAAAATGATTTAAAATTAATCTCATACGACGTACGTACTCCTAAACCGCTTAAAAAACCACGCTCACTCTATGTTGCACTAAACAGCTGATCGCTTTTACCATCCTAGAGACGGAGACGGACGCCTTCAATTTGGGAGTGGAACAGTGGCGCTAATATGGCATCTAGCGTCTTCTTCAGATACTATATCTATGGTCATTTCGGAATCCTCTTTTGCACGAAAATTATGAGAAAAAATTACAAGTCCTTCTACTCAATACGCCTTCTCTCCCACAACTAGCCATTTTAACTCCATAACCAAATTTATCTTGTGAGGAATACAGTTCACGAGAGTACCATAGCACTCCTTTCTGATAATGCGATGCCAGGGGACACAGGTTTTTAGTTTTTCACGAATGCTGGCTAATAGTTTGGAGATAAACCCTTCTCCTCTGCCTTTTCCAATATGAATTCTAACTCCACCTCCGACTAACAAACCAGCAGGCACCTAATGAGATCAATACGATCTTTGTACGAGTATTTACCTGAGGAGAGAGGGGGATTTCATAGTCTCTGCAAAGATACAAAGGTATTATTTAAGTTACAACATACAAACAGATTGTTTCGAAGCAAAATTTAGTTTATACAGGGAGATATTCGGATAAAAGAATATATTTCTCAATGGCACTGCGAAGAGTGAGAAGAAATTAAGGGGCCAAAAGTGTGTTTGGCATACATTCTGCTAAGTACGGTAAACTAAAATTTTCTTTTGAGTTTTATAGAATGATATTAGCGTTCTAAACTGTAAAGATTAATTGTAATGTGGATGATAAGGGCAATTTCAATATATTGTTAGAGCCTATTGAATTGTCAAACGAAAATTCCGTACGGATATACACTCTCACGTTTACTTCAACTCCCTGGTTTTTGGTACACTAATAGAATCCTGACCCTGACATCTTAAGCAGTGAAGGAAAATATTCGGTGCGAGGCATTCGGATTTGCACTAGATGTCACAAAATATCCGCAGTTGAAGGTATTTATACTGCAACCAGAGTCTGGGATTCGTCTTTTCGAATTGGAAACGTGAATAAATAGTCAAGTATCACTAAAATCTGAAAGAGAGAATGTATTATTTTTCAAAAGTTGTCATAAACTACATACATTAGTTTGGAAACACAAATTTTGAATATAATAGTTTGGTGAATATAAATTTCTGGGAAGAAAAGCATCATGTACTGCAAACAATATAACTAACACTCATTAAAAGATTTATAATTCAAAAATTATTCCAGAGAAAAACCTCAGTTCATAACTGAGAACACAATATGAATGGACACAAATCTAAGTAAAATACAAATTTACATATACACAATAGTCACTTGCTTTAGTTCAATAGACGTTTGTTTATACCTCATCTCCAAATAAAAATTGTCTTTTGAATTAGGCTTTCCAACCAATAGATTGACTTTCTTAGTTATCAAACAGTTTTCAAATACTTAGAATTTCATGAATGAATATAAAAATAATAAATATTTACGTTGCGTTATTTCCCTGTTCACACTGCATTTTCAAAACTACAATTGTTTTTATAACTTTCAACACCTGGCTCCATCTAAAGTCGTTCTCGATTTCCTAACTTGCTCTCGGCTCCTTAACTTCACGTAGCTGAGCTTGTTATAAAATTAACAGAATTGTATTATAACCTCGCGTCAAAACTTTAAGTATTTCTACGCATTTAACTATCGGAAAAAATGGACGAATACAGTAATTCCTGGCAGTTCAAAGGCTCACTTCACCACCCGATGTCTGTTATTTAGCTGCGTGCTGAACGGCCGACTCGTCAGGCAAAGACGCTGTCACCTTCAAGTAGAATTTACGTAAATAATTTCAATCCTAACATAAGAAAAATGAATACTCGTTTCGTGATGTGATCAATTATACGTTATCGACTAGATGATGTGCGTATATAAATTAAGTTCTGCAACGCAACTTGAACTTTGTAATATAAAGAAACGAATACGAGGAGTATTTCCTTACAACTTCTATTTCTTGTTTCGTCTAATATTACTATTCATTATTCTTACGTTATCTAACCCAATGAATATTAAATTGCAAACTGTGAGCACCTTTTGCTCAGTAGTAATTAATGAAACGAGTGGATAATGGATATAATTGCACGAGTGGCATGTTCCAGAAAACGAGCGACGATTGGAGCGAAGTTTCTTAGTTTCCACAAATGCAATTTGTTGAGATTGCTAAATATTCCTTAGAAGAATTGGGAGAGCATTAGCAAAAACTGAAACGAACATCACCTTCTGTGTTCTCATCAGACGAGAGAGTTCTGGAAAAGAAATGACACATAACTGACAAAGATTATTATTTTGCCAAAGGAATCAATAAATAATGAAGGGGGTGTCATGGTTACCTATATCTGGACGAAAATAAACATTCTCTTTACGAATTTCGTGTCATTCATGCTTTCTGCTTTTTCACTCACGCCTCAAAGCGCTCGTTCAAAGAAACCACACGATAATGGCTGTCTGCCAACGTCCCACAAACTTTGTATGCGCCACATATGCTTACGTATTACTTAGCTCCTCGCCACGATTGCTTCAAAAATTGTCGCGTCTCCTCTGATTTCCAAACTATGTGATCTCATGGCGTCTTATGTGAAAAAAATGGATTCCAGGAAATCAGACAAAAACAACTCCGTCGTCGCGGCCGCCCAGGAGATGATGTAACCTATTAGTGATATTCCGAAGCAGTTTAAAATCGATTTCAAAGAGCTCCGTGGCGGGAAGTTTAAAATGGATGATCTTTTCCTCAAAAATGCCTTCAAAGAGCAGCTAAACTGAGCTGTTCGAAGCGTTGCACTAAATTTGAATTAATTGGGCTGCCCTTGTACCAATACAATTATACAGCTTTATCCACGTGTTACGTTCAATTTCTTCGCTTCCATTTAAAAATAATTTACATTTTGAGAAATGCATGCAAATCTTTCTAATGCGAAACGTACACGTTATGACGTGAAATTGCTTCTTTTAAGTACTGACTTTAGTGATCCTTGCATTGTGTGTATTTGCACGAAATGTTTGCAAATAGAAGATAGGCCATTTTCCTGACGAAAGAGAAGATGACAAACCATAAAATAATTACTTCCCACGAAAAAACACAGGTATGAGAAAAATACAATGTGTATAAATATGGGAAAGTAAAAAAGTCACTTCTGACTCAGTTTTATTGGCGTGCCTCTTAGAACAGGTAAACACAACGGACGATTATATTATTTACATTTGTAATATGCTAAAACCAAATGTATTACATGTAAAGCATTTAATAATATTCACATCAATGAAATAATTATATGAGTTGTCATTTCCAACAATAATAAAAATGAATGTCAAATATTTTATTTGAGTAGTCAACTAGTATTAAATCAAAATTTAGTTTACAAAATTTGTTTTACTCATTCATTGTTTATATACGTGCGAAATCTGTGTTGTACATTTTTATTCACGTTTCATTGCCGGCAATACTTAGACCACGTCTCACGTCTATATAATAGTGTCTTCATTAAACGATTTTTATCCTGAATTCGGATGGGTGGTTGTGAAGTTTTAATTGCATGCTATTAACATAGAGATATTCAATGATTTTACGTGGAGTTGAGGAGCATATTTAGTTAACTAAACAAAAAAGGGTGTGTAATTTTCTCTTTTCGGACTTCACGTATATAAAATTATAACGTGTATCAACGGCCATGCTCCAAAAAGTGCTTTCTTCTTGAAAATACGTTGTCAAAATCAAAATGGTCAAAATTATTGAGTATTTCAATATTCATCAAATTCGCATATCCTCCCTTTTCAATTCGGTCACTGGTCAAGCTAGTCACGCGTACAATTTAGTTTATTGCAGCCAGAGCAGTACCCTCTACCTGCCTATTTTAGAATCAGATCAGTAGATAGAGGCCGAATATTGAATCGTTTGAGCGACAGCATTGCTAGAGGGAGCTGTTATAATATGAGTATATGGCTATGTCTTTTTCAAAACTATTAGTCTCACTGTTTAGTAAGCAAAACATGTAGTATCAAAATGCCATGATGAATAGATGGCCAGTTTCAATATAGGTCAGTTAGATATACCGTCGAAAATAATGTATACAATAAGTGAATGATCATGGGCTCTTATGACAGTTCTGGTGAAAAAGATTTGTGAGTGGGTTTCGGGCAGAAATCAATCAATTTCAATCAGAAAGAATTTCTCTCTAGTCTAATTCAAACAGAAAGAGTCATTAAGAGAAATTTTAATGATTTATAACGAAGTGTGTTGATGGGAGTCTGCACAAGACAATATGTAAAACCATGTTCAGTAGATTCTACCACATTCTCTTCCAAAATGTCAAACCACATAATTTGATATGCCATTTTCTTACTGTTTCCTACCCCTTCATTATCTCTTCCGGTTTAATTCACATTACTCCATCATGCTAAATGTAGGTGCTTTGATTAAAACTATATCCAAGAATTGCATCCAAATATGTGCTCATATGTTGTGTGAAATAAGTGTAAGCAATAGTTATTTCCGATGAAAATTTAATATGTGAATTCTTCAACAGTCATATGGAACATTATCTAATACTCATATTTTTTTTTACGAAAGTTACAATATTCTTCGTGTACATCAGTTACATGCGAAAATTTAGTAAATATGTAATTAATAATTTTAGTGGTTTCTTTCAGAATGATACTCGTTAGAAAGAGCAATGCAATAACAGCAGATTTGTGCTATATGAATACATCGCTTACATCTGAAAATAAAATATTCGTCTCAACTCTAGGACTCGTTATTTGTCTCATACATCAAATCTAAATAAATTAAACAAAGTCGGGTTAGTTACACCATTTATAACTTAAGAACGGATGGAATATGTTTAGTCTAAAAACTTTTTTTCAAAATATCTTTTGAAAACAATTTTTTTTTCTGCTTCCTCTGGATTTTTAAGTATTCTGACAAAGTGATCTTTAGAAACTATCTTCATCATCGACATCAGCAAAAATGAACGCAGAATGACTGTTACCTTAAGGGCAAAGATAATAATGATGTGATTTCCATATTCTTAGCACCTATATGTTACAACGCCAACATAACGCCTGTTCCTAAAGCTCTTTCCTTTTCACGTATTCATAATTCATATGCACAAACCACTTTCCTCTAATACATATCCTAATTGTTCTTTAAAGTATGTTGAATCTTTTTACTTTTGATACAATTATTAACATTTCTTTTCAAGTTTTCCTTTCCCTCATGGCTCCTACAGATTTTCCCGGGAGCAGGTTTATATTTTTTCGACGACTTCTAGTACTATTGGACATTGGATGTTTTGTATGTTTTAGGATTTCTTCAAACCTGATAGAGCATGATGTAAAACTATTTTCCCGATCATTTTCTTGATCTGATAAATTATGGACATTTACTCAAAACTCGCTCTCGTCAAAAGTAAATGTTTCAGTTACTTTACAGGTTTTTATAATGTTTTGAGGCTGATGATTTGGATATTTTATTTACTGTTTGCATGAGCAGCGCTGAAAATTAATATTTTGAAATTGTGACTCGCGAGTACTCCTCCCACTCTGTAAACACATTTAAACCAATATTGAATGGCCTGAAAAAGCAGAGATCAAGAGGTTGTAATAAATGCATGCTGCACGAAGGCAACAAAACAAAATTTATGTTGTGGCGCTCGCACTCCTTCACTCTACAGTGACAGGTGAGTGGATATGATATCCCCAAGCATTACTTTCCCCCCTCTGTATTCTTCAGAAAAGGCAGCGCAAAACTAGTAGCAGTGCAGCTTATCAGCAGTGCATAAGGAAGTAAGAAACCAGTATTTTTTATTTATTTTCTTGTAGATTATTGCATAAATAAGTAAAACGTTATACTATACATATGTTTAGAATGCTTACTACTAACTTATATACTACGCTTAATGTAATACATGGGCAAGGAAGCCCATTTGGCACCTCTGTAAATTGCCCATTTCCGCGAATATTTTTTATTCAGGAATGCGTGGAACAGGTATTTGTTTTATATTCGGATTGGTTGCGTAATATTATGAAGAAACCAGTCTTCGAAGACTGGCAGATCAAACTATCCACTTCTATTGCGATTGTAGCATGTCCCTGTCAGTGGCGGATCCAGGGGGACAGGGCTATGGGGGTTATGCTACCCCCCAAAAGTCCTAGAGTTTTCGTTTGTCGCACAGTGTTATTAGACAGAATCGACTAAAATATTTGATATGACTATGTAATTATTTTAAAAACTAATATTGTGCTGTATCATATATATTACTCTACTAAAATAATATACCATATAACAAAAATGTTTATTATTTAACTAAAATGTATGACGGCCCCTTCCAAAATGATCAGCTGGATTCGCCCCAGGTAGGGCCACCTTCCTGCCAAGTATCCCTTAGACGATCTGCTTTGTATAAAACTTCAGGAGGTAAAAGAGTTTTATCACCGGCCATGACCATAATTATTAAAATGCTGATTTTTTATATTACTCCATACGTAATCTAGAAAGGAACAAGGTTTCTCCATGCTTTCGATTGATTGATTGTTAGTGATTTCGGGCACATCAACTGCTAAGGTCATTAGTTACTTGAGTGTAGTGCATGTTTTTGCTCGGAATATGGCGGTGCTCTTTCTCCCGCTGTATGGTGAGATCCGGTGTCGACCTACCGTCGCCTACCGCGGTTTTCCCGACCCAGGTATCTTCCACCAACGAGACACCGCCTCAGCCGATAAAAGCTCTAAACTCCCGATCCGACCCGGCATGTGTGGTTGTGTAGGGCATGTTAGTGTAAGTGCGAGTAAGTAAGTAAGTAGTGTGTAGAGGACAAGGAAGAACATCACGCGCGGTCCGTGGCCCGTTTGTTAAGGTCCTGCTCCGGCATTCACCTGGTATTGGTCGGAGAAACCACGGAAAACTACCGATCAGAACAGCCAGTCGCTAGAATTATACTTCAGACAGAGACTGAACTTTGACTGTCAATAAATTCGACATAGCTGACAAGCTACGTCGAAACTTCTGTCACTGTCTTCACTCGAACATAGGCCATCCCTGTCAGAGCGTGCCATCAGTTAATGCATCTGAGCCATCTCTTCCGATTTTGAATATTAAAAAGTAACAATTTATAAAGTGCATTACATTAGCCCCAATTTTTTTGTTGCCTTTTTTGTTATTACGACTGACCCTATTTCATTAAACAGAAAACCAGTTTTGAAAATAATGAACACAGACAATTTATTGTTTTTGCCAGCACCGTGGTAGATCAGGTTTACATGAACTCATTCCCATCACCAGACAGGTATCAACGCCGCAAAGACAGAAGGACTTCTAGGACAGTATGAAGCAAATAACGTAACAGTGTGACACATTCTCAGTATTGTGACTTCTACAAGAATGTTGCAATTTCGAGAGGATATAACTGAATAATTGCAATCTAATATGAGAGAGAAATGCCAGAGGAAAATTTATTTTTTAAATGTGGTATAATAATAATTGTAGTTTTACTGGTCATTGAAAATAGAAAATTGTAAAGTTTGGTGTATTACTGTATCTAAAGATTAGTGTAAAAGTTAAATGTTTATTTTGAATGTCATCTTAATTTACATTGTAGTATGTATGTTATAATAAGATATTAAGTTTGATTTGAAACAAACAAATGTATATTTTACAAAGAAAACATCTCGACATAACTGCATTATTTAATGCAGTTTTATTTCAATACTGCCACAAGTGCAAAAACAGTCAAATAATCATGTATTTCTAAAACCTGGTATATACTTTCACACTGGCTGACGAAAAATCATCAGAAATGAAACTATGTATGTTCTACAATGTATCACGTCCTGAAACGAAATATGTACTTACAATTTCTCTAATACGTATTTTTTGTGATAAGATACTATTAATATTGCAAATATACCAATTATCCCCCAAAATAATTCATCTTGTCAACAATGAAAAATTATCACAAAATAAAATACCTGAGAGTTACTAAGTGCTGCGCGATTTCAAATATGTCCTTAGATTTTCTCTAACACGAAGAATTTCTTATATAGAACTGTTTTCATGAGGTGACTGTGTGAATAACCAACGGAAAAGGTGTTCCTTCAGAAACTGCAGTTGCTGGGGATGAAATCAGCTCTTGTGGCGACCAGCGTATTTCAAAACATACAAGGTCTGTCAGCGCTCAATTGTATTTTAAGAAATTTAGTGAACCGATTCGTATAAATACTGAATATTCTTCGAAATGCGTCCCTTTCGCTTTATCACAAGTGTTCCAGCGAGATTTCCAAGCTTTTTATGCGTCCTGGAAGACCTTCACTGGAGTATTCTTTAGTAACCTCGTCGTAGCCGCCTTGATGCTTTCCAAGGTTCTCAAATGCCGTCCTTTGAGAGATTTTTTAATCTTAGGGAACAAAAAGAAGTCGGGCGGAACCAAATGAGGACTGTAAGGCATCTGGGAAAACGTTCTCACAACATTGCAACAATTCTTGGCACACTTCCACTCGATTGTTGATTGTTCTTTTAGCAATCGATGAGCACACTGGGGACAAGTTTGGAGCACACGTTTCGCATTTGTAAGTTTTCCGTCACACTCTTGTGAGCATCGATCTTCGGAATGTGAAATGCTTCTGACATTAGGCCAACACTCAGTCTTCGACCTGAGTTCAACAAGTAGCACACTTTGTCAACGGAACTTTCTTGCGACGTTGAGGGGAGATCTGATCCTTGTTCGTCGGCGACCTCCTAACGACCCTCCTTCAACATTTTATATCCCCTTTTGCTCTGTGAATACGACATTTAACTCTCATCAAAAGCCTTCTGAAGCAACTCGAAAGTCCCCGACGGCGTCTTCTCAAGTTTGAGACAAAACTTTATCACGTACCGCTGTTCGAGAGGTTTTTACATCTTAATTACACCGAGCACTCAACACGAGGGTTCATTGTAACAGTTTGGATCCGATTGGCACGGGTCGCGCTGATTTTTTTTTTTTTTTTCAAGACTCCCGCCCATACCTCCGTGCAAGCGGCAAAGCTGTGCGACGGGTAGTCACGGCAGAATAAAAATAGGGCGCATTACTTTCGGGACCGACCTTGTATTAAGAAGAATTAGAAACAGACGAGTTTCTTATGAGACCTGGAATACAGTGTTCTCAATATTCCTCTAATTCATACTAATATGATATTTCTCCCTCATATATATAGATCCGATTTATTGTTTGATGAAGGCGATGTGTAAGGCAAACTATGGAAAATTCCAGTACCTTCAACAATTTTTAAACATCTGTGCAGCAAAATTAAGGAAGGAATCTTCCCTAATTGGAGAGCTTTTAAAAGATCATGCATTGACACAAACGATGACTCCAGAATAACAAGATGCCTGGACTAGTTTTCACTCGCTGCGTGAACATTTCCTACAGGAAAACAACTCTTTAGATTTTCTTACTGTAATCAAGAGATTTTCGGGTACATTTCAAAAACTGGACTGTAGAACGTCACTTAAGTTACACTTCCTACACTCTCATTTAGATTTCTTCCCTGATAACCTGGGTACGTGAGTAATGAACAAGGTGAACGCTTCCATCAAGATATAAGAACAAAAGAATAACGCTTCCAAGGTTTGGAAAATGGCTTCATGATGACATATCAGCGGGATGTTATACAGAGTAGATCCCAAAGCATTTACAAGAGAGTTCATCACGTGGGAGTTCATCACATTTCTGAATAACCTTTACTAACATCATTTATAATGTGATGTAATATGACCTACTTTTAGTGTAATAAATAAATTCGCTTTGTAGAAATACGGCCAGTGATGCCGTACATCAGAATTCAAGTCTGTAATCTATGTTAAAAGCTCATTTAGAAAAAACATGCATATATTTCTGATTACAAGTTTAATTTTGTAGACCTGTGTAATTATTGCACCCCTTCTTCTCAAGAAGCAATATATGAAGCGATATTGCTTGATAAACTTCATACGAGTGTATTAATGCTTAATATTTTGAGTTTCATTCAGAACTTTTGAACGACTAATAATAACATGTACAAGTTGAACTATTACATTGAACCGTTTCATTTCTCCTTTCATGCAGGATTCAGCCAAGACAACTGGTGTCCAATGTGACATTGATTAAGCATCAGCACAGTACGATTTCAAATGAGCAGTAAACTAGTCAAATGTAGATTCAGTTCATTAGAGAAAAGTCCTCGAAGTTCAGGTCTGTTTGCCAGCTTAATACCTGCTCACCAAAAGGAGCTTTTGCGTTCTGAATTTCGTCTGAGTTTTGGAAACGGGATGTGCGGTTTGATGTAAGGGGCGTGGCATGTGCTGATTAGCGACATCTCACGGGTTGTCTCGGCACAGTAATTACACTGTCCAACGAAGCGTTTAATACAACGACGCCCAATGATTAATTACTCCTCAACTGTAAACTTCTCTGTGATTGGTCAATACCTATTCTTAAATGAAGCTGTTTTATAATGACATCTATGATGCAATGAGATACATCGCAAATTTATAACTACTCTAATCCTAATAAGATAACTAGTTTTGCTCCAACTGCACATACTTTCTAGCATTGTTTCTAAATTTTCAATTTTCAAAAATTTAGAGACTTCTTGTAAAATTATAACCGCGCGTCCTTTCTATCCGCTGGAAGAAGTTGACGAAAAATATTGGGAGGTTTTGAGACAATGTTTTTTATAACTTTCATTAATTTTAAAATTACGGGAAAATTACTCTTTTTCCAAAAACTGTGCATCACCTTTTTTAAACCTACCTATATTTTTGAAACACACTTTGCCTCAGGCAAAAACCGCAACCTACAATTTTGCAGTTTTGAAATTTTAAAGTTTTAATTTTTCGAAAATACAGAAATTTTACCGAAAATGGGAGTAGCACCGTACGTTTACCGATCCTTGATACATACGAGAAGAGAATGTAAAGCAAATATGGTGTCAGTTTAGAGAGAATAAAATTGTTTAAAAAATTTAAAATTGCCTATACTTTGCGCAAAACAATTCATATTGTTTGAAAATTGAACCTGACATAATTCAATATCTGTCTTTAAGGAACTGATTTTATTAAGGAAAAACATCTTCAGTATTATAGTTGTAGGAAAAAAAACAAAAAATTGCACTTCTGCAATTGGCGAAAAATCTGAAAGAAATTTTTGAAATGTTTTGGAGGCTTAATATAAAGTACCCTCAAAAATCGAAATACTCTGTTGTAACTCCCAAAGCCTTGAATTTGTTTAGATCGATCACGGAACATCAATTTTGGAAAAAGTCTGCCGAACGGTTTAGGGGCTACCGTTGACCACAGACGGACGGTCGAACTTTTGCGATCAATCGATTTTTCGGTATCAAGGACGTTTAAAACGTGAATTCTGGCTACAGCGCGTGTTAGAGAAAGAAGTTTACTATATATAACAGCAGTTTATCCACATTTTTGTTACTGGGGCCCCGCAAGAAGAGTTTTTCAAATTTCGGTCAAAAATTCGCCGTTGTCCGACGCACGATTACATAACTTGCTCTTCTCATGAAGTACGTCAAAGAAAGTAATACACGAAAAAACCTTCGTAGTAACAATTAACAATCATCCCGCAAACCAAAAAGATATCAAAGAAAGAGTACAACTTCTTTTTTCGTATCTTTGGTACAGTGCGCCAGGGAAGTTTCTTCGCAGTGGCACAAAGGTTATTGAAAGTGCTATTGACAAAACGCATCTTGGTATCACGAGCGCCAGGCAGCCTCACCCCCTCCCCACCCGACATTTTTCGCAGAAACAGCAGGGGAAGTGGGGGAGGACACGCATGCAACATTAGCGCCTCCCACGGCGGCGAATCTGAAGGTGGAAGCGGCGGCGGTGGCAGCGCAGTCCCCAAACGCCCACCTTAAAAGCAGCACTGATTGCAGGAGTTACATTCATATTCTCATCCCACATCTCTATCAGTATCAAAAACAACATACAAATCTATCTAAACCTAATAGGCAGCTGAGCTTTTAGATTAAAAACAGTTAAAACCAAATAAAATTGCTGGTAATATCTTCTCATCAAGTCCACACAACCCACCAATCACAAGAAATAATGATCCCATTTCCTTTATTCTTTCCGTATACATCTATCAAATATTTTGCACTGGACAAGGACACTAAAATAAATTGAAAACAGCACGTAGACACAAATACGTAAACTGCAGCAAAAAACAAATTTAGGAACCAATACCTCCATTTCACATTGTTTTATCTCCGGCCGTGAGAGTGGTGTTTATGGTTTTTGATAAATACCAAGGAACTAGGTACAACAATACAAAAACATTTGTATTATTAATTTTCAGTGCAATTATAAGCGCATTTTTTTCAAAATCCCTCCAAATTTCTTCAAACTCTTCGAACGGATAGTATTAATTGCACTATTTAATATGACGTAAAATTAATTTCAGAGTATTTTTTTGTTTTTTCAAAAATTATAAAAATGTAATTGTTTGAAAGATCTCTCACGCCGTATAGTTGCGCATCTCCAGTCATTTGTAAACACTATTGTATTTGTGAGTTAATACACTTTAAATGACTTCACATGAAGTTTCTCGAAAACTCAAAACTTTTCCATGAAAAAGAGCTTCAAATTTCGCATTTTCTTAAAAACTGCAGCAAATTTTTCAAAGAAAATTGTTTTTTGAGGCGAGGTTTTACTTTTCATTAATATACTTAAAATAATATTTCCATTCTACTATTAGGAAACCAACAAATTACGAAAATATTTTAAAATACTTACTAAAGGAGGCGATAAATGGGCAATTGGCAAGAATATTTGGCAAGTCCGAATAGCTAGCCGAAACAAAAGATAATAGAAATTAATTCGGGAAAGTCTGTGCCATTCTGTAGCACCACTAGTTTATAGTTGAGGAGCAGTGTGTAGGATACTTTTTAGGAAACAAGATTGTACAATTTTGTTCAGAAGCATTTTTCTCCAGCAGACCACATATTATATAAAACATTATAATAACAATTTTTCTCAGGCATGCACAATAAATATTAACGCTTCAAAATATAATTCAACATAACCTGAGTATAACAAAGAAATTCTTACCTACCATCAATAATGCACCATGGTTCATATCAAATCATCAAATACACAATGAAGTAAACTGGAACTTATCATTTATCTCTTTCATAATTTCTTCTCCCATATTAACCGTATAAAAATTTGTATTCATTCTAATTACATAAAAATCCCACACATCCTTTTCACATCATGAATAAATATCAGTTTCACACTTTCCTAAACTATGTCTCAGACCAAGTATGATGTGCGAACATAGGTTTCTTAGCCTGTGCATTTGTGCAATTTTATGTAAGGAATTAATACTTAAGGTATCCATGCACATGTGTCGTTTTCATTTAAACTGATCTGTGTATAACAAAGATAGCTAATAACTTTAAAAAGGTGACAAAGGGATCTCTAAGCTCCCGACAGGTCTCTCGAAATGAGTGCCAGTGTAGTGCGTGTTAGTGTAATTGTGTGTGTGTGTGTGTGTGTAAGGTGAGAGGGTAGGCAAAGAAAAGGAAGGAAAGATCGTGCACAGTCCGTGGCCCGTTGTTAGTGTACTACTCTGGCATTCGCCTGGTATTGACTGGAGAAACTGTTGAAACTATCAATCAAAACAGCCAGCCGCTAGAATTCTCCTCCAGGAAGCGACTGAATTCGACCTAACTCGAAGGTCGACACTCGATTTCTCGGGCTTCTCGGTTAAACACATTGTTGTTGGCCCTGAGCAAACACTCTTTTATGAAAACAATAAACACACGAAATTTTGTTGAACATAAAGTTCAAAATAATGCGTAAATGATACATCTTAATGTTTGAAATATACAGAGTTTTTCCACGTACACGTTTACATACTTAATGAACACGCAGAGGAGTATAAAGCTCACATAAAAAAAACGTTGATTGAGCATAATAGGCAAGGCGCGTCGTGCGAGGGGTAGGGGGGGGCGGGGGCACGAAAAACAAGGCCGCCAGGGCAGGAACACGGAGGCAAAAAAGCTCCTTTAAAGCCGCGCTCACGGGAAGCGCAACCACTGTCTCCGCCGCGGCGCCGAGATGTCGCGAATCCTGGGCCTCTGCGTAGGCGTCGCAGCCACCCTCGTACTGCTCGCGGAAGACCTCAAGGCGGCCGCCCCGAACAAACTGCGTGAGTACATCTGCTGCTGCTGCTGCTGCTGCTGCTGTTAGGCTTGGCAGAGGCCATGCAGCGATTCCGAAACTAATCTTTCGCGTGAATAATTCCATTTTATTTTAGCCTCTAAATTAAGATGTTTTATTTCATTAAAATATTATTTATCCACATAGATTGCTTAAAGTCAAACTTCACGAGTTTGCGATACATGTCGAAGTAAGTTATTTTGTTCCAATTATCTCGCAAATGTTGCAATAATCTATTACTTATTATAAATAATTAGTTTCATAATATGAGTAAATAATCCATGGCATCCATGATATCTCATCAACTATCTCCTCCAGCAGGGTACCACCACTTTCACCTCCTTCTCTTTCTCCTCCCTGTCAATCGGAATAAGCTCAAATTTCACGATTGCTCTCCCGATATGAGCGAAAGTTCAGTGCATATTAATAAAAGTGTGTGTTTAACAAGAAGAAAAGGACGAATGAAGAGAAAGGAAAAATCGCGCGCGAACCATATCGCGTTTTTTAAGATACCGGTCATTCGTCTGATGATGTCCGCATAAACTAGAGATAACAACTGATAAAAGTTGCCGTCCGCTAGAAGACATCTCTAGAAAGTGGCGAATTCGGTATTTTCGTCATGTGAGAGGTTTTTTAACACTTGCTAGCGAACAAAATTGGACACGGGGCATTTCTATTTGACTAGCATGCGGAAATTATTTAGATTTATTTCACACACGTTGACTAACTTGTGCTGTGGATGTTGTAATCCCTATAATTTTGAAAACTGAAGAATGTTCGCATGAAATACAAATGTGTATATCGTTCGTGGGCTGCAATAGTGGTACAGCATAAAAAAATGAGATATTGAGATAAATGTCTTTGAAGTTTTCACTTTATACTGAAATGCATATTTCTCGTATTAACACTTTTACAATTTGTTGTTAAAATATATTGCTGTTGTTGCTGAAAGGTAGACCAATCTGCAATCTGGAGAGTGTATTAAATCCAAATTCATAGTTTTTGAGTTGTGTCATTCTGGTCCCACGGCCAATGTGTAGCTAGAATGCAAGAAAAGTTCACTTTATAATTTCTTATATTAACATCATTTACATCCATAACTACTTTGTTAAATTTTAGTCAATTCCGAATTTAATTTAAAGGGGGTTGAAAATATATAACGCGGACTCTTTGAAATTCAGTACTTCTGGCCTGGCGTTAACATCCGTTGGATGACTTACCAATTCATACGCATAAATGTTTGCATCTGCATAATTGCGGCGTGATTTACGTCAATTCTTACAATATTTTTTTTTGTGTTACTATAGTCATGAAGTCTATTAATAATCTCTAATTGCGCGCTCTTGAACTAACCCTTCGAAGCATTCACAGCTGGCGCACAGATCATCTTGTTGGCATTTCGCGATCTTTGATGATGCTCAAGTGTTTTAGAATCGGTCAAAATATCGATTACTGACCCGAACGAAGCCTACGTTCGGCGCCCTTGGGTGAGGTCGCGCAGACGCCAAGCCTTGTGTTTGGGTGGGACGTTCTGTGCGGAAGGAGGGAAAGCGAGATCTCGAGGCTAACGGGTCCTCACGGAAGTGCATTCACAGCATGGGAACTGCGCTGGGCAGCTTTCACAAGGCGAGTGGAATATTATGCAAAACGAACGTTTAAGAAAACTGGGTATATTAAAATACTATGAATTTGCGTAGACGTTCTCTACGAAATATCCTACATATTATTTCTTTTGACGAAATCCCTCTTTCTGGCCTACATACTGATCCGTTAAAGAAAAATATTGTATCGTTTGAGAGCTATTTGTACGGACCTACGGGTAGAGTGGTTACACATCACCCATATTAAGGAATGAATTACTAAAATAGAGCTCGCGTATGCAACCCTCAACACAGTTCTCTTCATTTCTAAAGTGCTTTCCTGCTAAACGATGCCTTTCAGAGCCTTAAATGATTTCCGTGACATGCAGGGAACAGATTTTTGTTTTTTTATGCCATAAACTACAAAATGAGACATTTTTCACGTAAGAGAAAGGTACTACGCTCCGTATTTGCATTTGTGTGCGTGAAAAGCTTGTTATAATCATTACTTAATACGGGTACATTCGATTTTTACAAAATTCGTTGTGTTGCTGCCATTTTTCCTACTCAACATAACATTACACAAAAACTACGGAGTACTGGAAGCAGTATATTTGACATCTGAATGATTTACTCTCTTGTCGATTGAGTTCACGAGGCAAGTTCTTCTTCTTCATTTCATGGATTACGCAGGGCTGCCTTTTTACATCTCTAAGAAATCTCATTTCTGCAGCTCTCTCTATTTGTTTCTCTTTTTGAGAGCGTCCAGGTCTCGCTTCCATATAACACTAATCGCCATCGCGTTATAGAACTTAAGTCTGGTTTCTTTTCTTGTTTTATGTTTTAGGGTTTTATGGATTGTCCCACAAATTGTTGAAACACGTTTAACTTTTTTGTGACATCGTCGTCAAACGATACTTCACATCCCAAAGGAAGTATCTTTTGTATTTGCCACGAGACAATTTTCCGTTGCATTTCTTAACCAAGTGGGTGTGGTGTGAAGCCCAAAACCTCCCTGCTGGTGCGCAACTGATTTTAATTGAAAATAGTGTGATACGATAATAAAAAAATCAGTTACTGTGAGAAATCTGATCCTATGTACTTTAGCTACTTCATTTAAATCTTTAAATTAGTATTCAAGAATGGAAAATAAGTTTAAAAGTATAGAAAATATTATACAGACAATACAGGACACTTTGAGCCTTTCTCACGCTATAAATGGGACACAACTACTCACTACCAAACGTAGGGTCGTGACATAGATAATCGGCGACAAATCTAAATTTCAATACCTATACATATATAACACCTTTTGAAGTTCTGTATTTTTTGTAGTAAACCTGTTATTTACATCATTATTTTTGTTTTTACTATTATTATGTTTTCTTTTTCTTTTCTATTTATATATTAAATTTTATATGTTTTTAAATATAAATGTAAATTGCAGCCAGAGAATACAATTGTAACCATGTTCTAATAAATCTGAACATATGTATAATAAAATGTGTGTAAAATATAGTACATAATTTTATGCTGATTTATGTACAAAGCATAATGATGGGCAATGGAATACAATCGTACATTATAAAGTAAAAATGCATTTTCACATTCACAGAAGAAAAATAAATTACACACACACTTTCACTGCACGCATCTTAAGAAAATTCACTTTCACACATCCAATGAGTAACAAGCATTCATTTGACGAACAAGCGTTAAAGGCCAATGTATGGTTCTAAAAATCAAACGATTTGTACAGTATAATTAAACAGTTTTTCTACCTTAAAATTTCCTTAATAGTGTTTGGATTCGAGGTCATCAATTCAATCAACACAATTTTCTCTATAATATTTCAGCTCCTGGTTTCAAACTCTGCCCGAGGAACGATCCAACTACGTCTTCCTGTTTGGAGGAAGCAATTTCAGTCGCCCTTCACGAGCTTGCATCAGGTAATTTATCCAATCGTAGATTATACTTAAAGCTAATAAATTTACTAATTTTTGCATTTTTTAAAAAAGGTAAAGTTGCGCACTTTTTTTCGCCAGGATAAATAAGTCGATATTAATTGAAACTCTCGTTTTACAGGACTTCCAGAGTTCGGCATTCCCACTTTGGAACCTCTTGAAATCCCTCAGTTGAGTATTGGGGATCCGAACTCTAACGCCCCTGTCAACTTGAAAATCAATTTTACGGATATTCGCATTTACAACATTTCGAGTGCGAAATCAACAAACGTCAAGTGAGTTAAACCTAGATAAAATAGAAAGCCAGGAAAATAATTTAATCAAAAATTTTCCTCGAGTAATAGAAATTTCGTCATGCGAAATTTATTTTCTTGTTGATTACCATGAAATTATTCTAACAATGATGAGGAATTTATGTCATTCTTTATGGCCTGCTTTTATGGAAATTCCAGGTTTTTCCTTAACACCTCTTTTTAATGGAAATTATGGAAATTGTGTAATTTTATAATGTAGTAGGTTTTCTTTTTGAATTAGAAATTTTGGTAAAATGTTCAAGCAATATATAAGCAATATAATTCATGTTCAAGCAATATATTCGGAACGACCTCACGGTCTCCCGTGTTATACCGCTAATAGTTATGACCCATCGTTAGTGCCAAGGTGACCGCTGTTTGGAGGAAGGCAAACTCTTGCGTCCTCCAGATTCGTCCAGATGGGCCACTAATTGGGTTCTTTTTTTGGTCACAGTGGTAGACTCACAGCAAATCGAAATACATCGCCCATCCTTGTTTCTCACCTACTAACCTCAGAGTAGGTAGCCCCTAGCAGGAGGTGGCGGTGCCGTAACTAAAATCTCAAACTCTTCGGTTGGCGCGAACTGGTTGCCAAAATCGACTGTTCTGGCGTTAATCTATTTCTGTCTCTCAGGATCATGGAGTTTGTAGAAGAGCTGAAGATACAACTGGGTTGTGTCCAGTCCTGGGACCCTCGGGTTTGCGAACCTCATAGCTAGTTTTCATTTGAACTCGTGGTATGATTAATAATTATTTCCTTTACTTGTTTGATTCCATAAACAGTTTTACTTTTGTAGAAAAGTTTTGTTTTTTTGTTGCAATTTTTCGATTGTGACACATGTTACATCCTCGTCTAGACTTCCACTAGTTTCTAACACATCTTGTTCTGTCGTTAGGGAGATACACGAACTCTTTGACTCTATCAGAATGAGTACATGCTTTAACACTCGTAATTAACAAGAACCAAACATTTTTTAATGTGAAATAATTTCTGCAAACAACAATTCTTATTAACATATATATCTTTCTATCCAATTATTTATCAAAAAATACATGGACCAATTTCTTTTTCTCGCTTGGATAACACACACAAATATACGTAAGGGTTATTTATTAATTTCACAAGTCAGTAACAAAGAGTTCTCGTAACAATATCAAATTAGCAAACAGCAACACAAAGAGAAATACATTTTTCAAAGAAGTGATCTCCAATATCCTTAATGTGGCTACTACCCCTCAGTATTTTCATCTTGGACGAGTTGTCTCAACTAAGTAATATCTGTTAATGCACAATTAACTAGTGATGCTAAAACAGCACATCTCGCTCTCAGTAATGCTTATGTAATACTGTTTATACCTGCAATATCTCTCCGAATTAACACATTTTATTCGTAATTTTTTATAAAACTCAAATTTTCGACAAATTGTGCATTACCTTATTTCAAAGTTTATATTTAAGGAACAGATTAAATTAAGGGGAAAACTCTATCTATAATATTCTAGTTGCAGGAAGATACCAATAAAAGTTTGAACGTTTGCAATTTTGAAAAAATCAGGATTTTAAACGAACATGAGGCCTGCACCCCGAAATTAAAATAGGGATTTCAAATTCAAGGAACCGTGGCAACAGTCATATAGAATGATTAATATAAATATTGGAGAAAATCGGCCGAACGGTTTAGCTGCTAGCGTTGTTCACTGACAGAGAGTCGTTTTGACGTCAATCTACTTTTCGGTATGAATGACCCATAATACATGGATTCTAGCTACACCACGTGTTAGCGTGTTAGAAGATTTCCCCCTAAAATTAGCAACTGGATTTACCCACTTTTTTAGTTACCAGGGCCCTGTAATAAAATATTTTCAGACGAAAATTGTTTTTTTCGCGCCAAATTACATAACTTTCTCTCTATTGCGTGAGCGCTAGCTAGAGAGAAAAATGTTACAAACACTTCAAAATAACAGTTATTTATGTCACAAGTCCTCTAAATGCCTCTTTAAGAACGATGTGGGAAGGTTAACAGAGAGGTGGAGTTAGAGCGACGCTGAGTAAACCTTCCGTCTGAATTGTTAAAGACTAATAGAGGACGAGTTACAATGTTTTTGTTATTTCTTGTATATCGTTTATTCAAAGTAACCTTTTATCACTTTCATGTATTAAAAATTGCCATTACTGTCAATTGTCATTGGCATTACTCTCAGCAAGGGTTCGTGGTACTGGATGCTCTGTTTGCGATAAAACGTGAACGCTTTTTCTGCTAATGCAAGTTGATTGAGAAAAATGTTCGGGAATTTCGATGTATCAGAAGATATTTTTGTGCCAGATGAAGCTTTGGAGGAAGAAAAAGCTGCAAGCTCTGGTTTGATCCATTTTAAATCTGTAACCACTTACAAAAAATCTAATGATTTATTTTGTGTTTGGTGAACGAAAAGGAATGTTCGAGGCATTAACGAAGAGATGATGCTCGGATATTCGTACTGTCAACATATTTGCACCAAAATAATTGTGACATAAATTTTGTTTACATTTATTCCCCAAAATTCTGATTTGTGTCAACGTCATGTTTATCCCAAGATTTATGAGCATTGATAAAATCTAAACCGGAAAGTCCGCTAAAATATTTGTAATAAACTCTAGTATTTTAATACCCTTATCTATGGATACGCTCTTAAAACGTTGTTTAGATAGTTGGTGGTTAAGGGGCTACGTGCGTGTTTACCAATGTAAATAACAGAAATCCATTAATTATTCTATCACAATACATAAAGGGAATTCTAAAAGATAATCCTATTTTCAAGAATAAAGCGAAAGAAACCTTTCCATTCTACAAAACCACCTTTCTCGGAAGGGCAACGTGGGACAGCGTTGAGGGAACAACCCCTTACAACTTAGGCAACGAATTGGGGCCCAGATTCGTGAGCTGAGGTAGTTCGAATCGAGTGATAATATTTCGCCCTTGACTAGTTTCCACTTCACTGAATGTAATAATACTATAATACTAATATACACATAATTTTTTTTCGATATGGGTGGTGCTGAAATGCCAGCGACTTCGTAATAAGTAACAGTTTGTCCTGGGCAGGTTTTCAACAGGAAAAATTCAGCTTAATTTTAAAATTATGCAATATAATAATAGTATTAATAATAACAATAACAATAATAACAATAATAACAACAACAACAACAACAATAATAATAATAATAATAATAATGATGATGATGATGATGATGATGATGATGATGATAATGATAATAATGCATTACAAATGTTTAAATATTTTAGTTCAGTTTGAATAATATTTTGTAACTCACAAAAGGTATAGTGTTGAAATTACTCTATTATCGTGATTTTAAAATATAATTAAAATAATATTTGCTGTAGAGATCTCTCGTTTGCACCATTTTTTCAACACGTAAAGGTCATTGTTCTGGACTTACTATTGGACGCTACTAGGTCCTCATTGCAGACGTATACTTACACATTGCCTGTCTATTAAATAAATAATATATTTTACTCAAAAAAGCTACAGCCACCCTCGAGCGCAGAGACGAACCACTTGTACCAGGGCTGCGAGAATGCATACGTCTTCCCTAGCCGTTAAAGCGTCGTGCTAAGCCCGAAGGAGGCCCTAATCTTTGGTGTCTCGTTCAGCGACAGCGTGGATGAGGACCTTTCCCTTGCAGAAACCGGCAAAGTTGGGTCAGGGTATTACCTGATGTCACTGCAGTGCCTATCACCGGAAGGTCCTAGATTTCGAGTAAAGATGACAGGATTTTTGACTCTAGCTAGACAGCTAGGCCGAATTTAGCCGTTGTCTGGACGAGAATTGTAACGGAAGGTTGCTCTGATCAGTACTTTTCTGTGGCTTCACCGATCATCACAGGCCGTAACAGTACTTAGACGAGTGTGTTTTCTTGGTACCATTTTGTTTGATTAACCTACCTAATTTTTATTCAATATTTCTGCAGGCATTTAACCCGATAATAGTTCTATGGGTGTACCGAGGTTGCCTCGTCGTAATAAATTTGTTTATGAATCAGATAGACCGTCTTTACTGAGGCTCGATTATGAAAATATACGTATGCTATTTTTATTTCCTTCTCACGTGGGATTGGAATTTCTTTTACTACTACCAAGAAATAACAATTCTTACTTCAAATTAAACGTTGTGATATGTATTTTGCTGTGAACTCAATTATCACATATGTACATAGCATTTTATAATTACAACTCAAAGAATGTAATAAAACCATTATTATTTTTATTTAATATTCTTTCCTGAATATTTCCCCTTGCACGCATGGTCATTACCCTTCTTTAAATTACAATTTAGAAATCATTAGCCTAATCCAAAACTTGATCTGAATACATTTATAGAATTTAACATGTCCCCCATTAAGTAACATTCCTTTGGTTGCACTCAGTTCTCTTGAACGTCGTTGTGCGTCGATTCAAAGTTCCATTTTAGTTTGGAAGGCCTCTTCTTCTCTCACACATGCAATTATAGTTTTCTTTGTACTTATAACTTTTTCCTACAGATTACTGGTTTACATAACACTATCAAATCGTAAACGCGTCTGTGCCATCCGAACGCTACCACATCATAATATCTTCCGCACCTCCCCGCGTCGGAATATAGTCTGCCCCGTTTGTTTGCCTTGCCCGCTCTTCTTCTTTCTTCCATGGGAAGAATCGTGCTGAAATGCGTGTCTCCTTCGTCCCAGTGCGCAGGCTAAACATCGCCTTGCACATATTCTAATTTTTGATTGGTCAACGTCATTCTAGCACCTTATTTATTCTTAGCTTAATGATTCCTGATTACTTTCGTAATTTACTTGTTTACTCACGGAAATTTTTTACGTGTCCACACACTTTTATTTACCACTACATTCCATATTTTGCTCTATATTAATTATGTAGACAATCCCTTGTATTTTTATTAGATATTAATCGATCAATTGCTTCTCCTCTGTCCCCCATTGTTACTGTCGCTTTGTTTATATTTTTTCTGATTTTTTTCGTTTCTTTGCAGACATTGTGATAATTTATCACATTACCCTATCAAGAGGGCAACGAACCACGCGCTATCATTCCTTTCTCTTCCTTTTATCCTCATCCCTTACACACACACACACACACACACACACACACTTGCTGAGAAGCTTAGTGATTAACCCGGCTGGGGCGGTGCCCCACTGGTGGGAGATATCTGATTGAGGAAACACCGCAAGCTGACGTAGGTCGGCATCGAATCTCGCCAGCCAGAAGGGAAATCACCGCCACCTCTCAGGATAGAAAAGCATTCACTACACTTACGGGGCTAAAGACCTTAGCCATTGTCGCGCCCGAAATCACTAATCAATTAATCAATCAATATTTACAGAAAATTGAGCTTGCGCAGACTCTCATAAATTGTGGGAATTATGTCACTTAAGACGCTCAATTTACATAAATAGGTTTCGAGAATCTTATCTGCAAGATACTACTCACGTCAGTGCCTTTCTCTCGAGCCTTTCTCTCATGATGAAGTCTTAGAACTGATGAATATCTTCTATCGAAATATTTATGTTACGTGATACGTTTTAATATTTTCCTTGGATGGACAGTGATTCTCCAGTCTCCTTTAACGGTATGACATAGGTAGATACAAAAATCTGGCTTTTTTTTGCACCAAGCTATTCGTTTGTTTTAGAAATGAAGAACCGCCACACCATTTCGGAATTTGAAGCCCCTTTTATTACTCTCCATGTGCAAACATAATCCTTCTCAGATATGTGAATTTTTCGACTCAATAATAGTCTTACTTTATAATTTATAGACACCATGTTTCTTCGTGAATTTAATTACAGTAAGCAAAAACTTGAAACACACACACGTGACAATTTACTGACATATTGTACGAATATATTTGTTTCAGACTTGATGTTGATGCTTTTCTAATATCACCACATGTAGAAATAGATTCGATATATGCGGAAGCACACTACAAAATGGATGGTCGAATTCTTCTCATACCTGCGAAGGGCGAAGGAAAAGTCATCTTCAATTTAAGTAAGTATCAATAGCCACGAGAATGAATATAGAGAACAAATAATAATAATAATAATAATAATAATAATAATAATAATAAATAATAATAAATAATAATAATAAATAATATAACAATAATATTATATGCTAATAACAGTAATATAATAGCAATTATGTTATTATAATATGCGAGATACACGGCACTTCTATATAAAAATACAAAATGTATATTCTGTTTGAAAATTATAGCTATTTTATAGACTCGCCCGAATGAAATATTTAATCATTTTAATGTAAAAAATAATACTATTACCACTTGGGAAGATCCAATATCATATACCCAAACATATAAAATATCAAAGACTTCAACACTCCCAACAATTTTCTCATCATGTAATATAGATCCTTATTTTATAAAAGTTATACACATATGTTATTTAAAATCAAATGTCATTTTCAGCCAACTTGCACGGTGACGGTGCCATGACAGGAGAAAAAATCATGAAGAAGAATAAAGAATACCTTAAAGTTAATGACTTTTCTTTTGAACTTAACCATCTGGATAAACTGGTGTTGCATTTTGAGAATCTATTCAACGGCGACAAGACTCTAGGTAACAATTGTTCTTGCAACAACTATATCATGCTTTATTTTCTTATTGGCCGAGTGTGTGAGGGTGTGTGTGCGCGCGCGCGCGCGCGTGTGTGTGTGTGTGTGTGTGTGTGTGTGTGTGTGTGTGTGTGTTTGAGACATTTGGTATATACTTAGAATTTATGGTTATTGCCAATAAAAATATTTTCCACTATTCTGAAATATTTGTCTTTGACCAGCTCTGGTAATCACAATAGATATCACAAATTTAATTGCGAGATTGTTTCATATAATTTCAATTAAACCGCATTATAAAATTTATAAAGAAACTTTTTTTTTAAATCTCGACTACGAGAACTGGAACGAAGTTTGATACCGGCTAATGGACCCTCTGAAGAAATTAGCAGATATAGCTTTTGGTCTGCACTCTATCAACAAATCCTAACTCGTCGCCACCCAGAAACATGACGTTTATGTACCATCTCAAGTGTAACTGACAAAGTAGTTTTACAAATCTAATCTCTAAAGTAGAGTAGTAAAAGAGTAAAAATATCAAATGAAAATGCTTTCCTATTTCCTATATCTATTTATTTAAAATTGTAAAAATGTTCGTTTAGAAAGAAGTTTGTACTTTCAAATTAATCAAATTTGCGGTCATTTGTTCCTTACTTAGTTCAAGTGCAAATGCAATTGTTGTTTGTGTTTCTCTTTGACGGTGTATCGAAAGCGGTAGCCGTTTCACCATCTGGCTAGAGCATGCATGCGAGAGTGAAGTTATAATTAGTACGGCCTTTACAAAGTTATTAAGTTCAAAGATCACTAACGTCTCCTATATTATTTTAGTGGTATAGGAGTACGTTTTGCGGATCTCACACACACCTGATCTATGTAAATGAGGTCCCTAAAGAAAGAGAATTACACGGAGTCGTAACGAATTGCATTTTGACTTTAGAAACATGACGGATTTGTTTAAAAAACGCATTCAAATATTCACATCAATTGCAAACCGCAGCACTCAGTTATATCGTTAAATAACTCCTAAACGATGCGTTCTACGGCCTTACAAACTAAAATTTTAAGACGAGGGCCTCAATCCACAGGACGAGAAATTCATCAACTTTTGGCTGCTCCAGCACTTTTCGATAACACCTATATTTCAACCCTTTCTGATGGTGGCCATCGTTGTGACGTCGCGCTTAGAAGGATAAGATGACTATCTTATTCTATTTAGACTTTCTGTGCACACCGTAGTTTGTGCAGAATGGCAAGATATATTTGCATAATTATTAAATCGAGATTCGCTCTCTCGGATCTTGAATTATAACTAAAAGCACTATTAATAATTGCTTGTTTCCGTTGATGAATGTTTCATATGCGTGTAGTGAAAACATTAATTTAAAGTTTTGCCGAGGTCTACAAGTGCTGTGTACCTAATTGTGGAGGTATGTCAGTGTACAGTGAAGAGTGAAGACGTGTCTTGTTAGGTTTGGTTTGTGTTTTACCTGTACCACTATTTTCATTATCAGCAGTGATTCGGTGAAAAGTTCAAGTCAGCGTGTGTCAATGTTTAGTCAAGCGTACAAATCTTTTTAATATATTGTTACTGTCACGAAAAGCGAAAGGCTAACTCTCAAAGAATATTGAATAATTACTTCAATTTTTTTAATGAAGTGTTGCGAATTGTTCCAAGAAATCTCTCAATAATACTGAATATATCTTTAGTGAAAATTTATTTTCAACATCAATTGCATTTCTTTATTTTTGATATTGTTTTAGTACATTGGAAGTTACCTTTATAAAATTTAAACAAATAAATACGTTTCGTTAATAATTTTCCTTCTTAAATGGAAATAGAAGGATAGGTGTGGGGTTTAACATGTTAGAGTTCACGCACGGGTTCGTGGAGGTAGTAGGGGAAAACTTGTGCTACGGCGCAACACAAAGAACAAACTTTTTAAATTAACAAATGTAAAATAACTTGAAATAAACGAACAACAAAAACCAAAACGCGCTAGCCAAATGTACTACGAGAATTAATTTTAAAAAGCAACTAAATTTAAAATTATAGGATGAACCGCGTAAGTAATTCGACAACTGCCAACGAACACAATCCAGACTCACGATTTATGTTTTGCGGTATGTGGAATTCTGTGCAACAATGCCCAGCTGTAAACTCATATTGTTAATAATACAACGTTTGATATTAAACGTAAGGTATTCTAAGATATTTAATACGTATAAACATTGTTTAAGCAACACTCATGTACCGAAGTGAAGTCAAAACCCATTGAATTGTTTCGAACGGTATCAAATGTTCTTTATTACTCGAAGGAACACATATTAGTTTTATTAGTTTTTTAGCTCTAAATTGATTTTTTGATGTACGTAAGAACGCAGAAGATACTCCAATACTGTTTAGTATACAAATATTTTTCAATTTTCGCACCCTTGAAAGCAGGCGCCCTGCCCCAACAAAACCCCATCTATTCCTCATAAATAATCCAGGAAAGGTAAATAATATTGCTAAGAGTAGGGTTGTACTTGCCCGATCCTGTATATTAGTATGAAAAACTTCACATGGTTTTCTCAAAAATAAAAATCGGTTTTTTTAACTACCAAGGAAAGCGAATAGCCAACTGTCAAGGAAGATGGAAAAATTATTTCAGATGTTTTGAAGGAAGTGTAAATTGTTTGAAGAACATCAATTGCATTGTTTATATTTTTGTTAATAACTCTGCAAGTGGGAAAAATTATACTTTTTAACAAATAAACACGTTTTTAATCCGAGGATACATAAACGCAATTTCAAGCACCCGTAGAACATATTTTAAAGCGTATTTTAAAAGAAATCAACCATGTTTTACGTATTTGAGTTAAGGTAGTTGACGGGTTTTTCAAGTGTATTCTAGTAAATCATTAATGTTCATACCATTATTAAATAGGAAACCTTTCAATAATTTGCAGAATCATTTAAATCTGTCCAGAGTTAGTAGTGTTTAATTAATAAAGTGAGAAGTAAACTAATCCTGGAACAATATAGTCTTGGAGAGTAGGCACTCAAAAATAATAAATAATGTTTTAGAAATTTTTTTCCGTACTGGATATACTCGGATGTGGTACTTTTTTTCGTTTTAGCTTCGAAAGAACAGATTTCCGTTAAAGATTATTTCTTTATTTTCTTTTTCGTCCCAGACTATACCTAATCGAAACTTATGCCCATTTCCAATAATCGAAGCACTTTTGTATAATTAGGAAGTCATTTGTGAACGGTAAATGCGTTTTTTCTGCGCGAATAGTGATTTGATTAATAATAAATATCATTAAACCACTAAAATTTGAGTTTTATAATCAAAGCAGACTTAGATGTGTTAATTCGAAGACAAATGGTAAAAATAGTATTACATGGCCATTACTAGTGGCAAGAAGGTGTGTATTGTTTTTGCTGATTTTTTACTCTCGAGTATGCGCTTATAAATGTAAGATAGTTTTAATTAAACCTGTGATTTTTTTTAATTTTGTAAATTAGAATCCTCAGAGCTTCTTTTACTAACAAGATATTTTCACGTGATAGCTAAGATATAAGTAGGATGCAATTTGCAATATAAAAATCAGTTACAAGTAAAAGGAGAAATTATGTACTGTTGCAGTATCATTCGCTTTTTGTTCGTTCGCGCTTATTTACTTGAAGCTTTGTTATGTATTGACATAGAGGTATTGATATGAATATTTGTCTTTCTCCTTACCAAATAAGAGTCCACACCAATCATTAATTAATACGTAACATAACGACATAGTACATCATTTATAATATTAATTTAAGCGCAAACACGTATTGATGAGTGAAATATTAAGTTGTATATCATTAAAATTCTATCTTGCATTTACACGTCATGTCTAATGTTTGTGTGAATTCTCAGGTACCACAATCAATAATCTCGTCAACGAGAACTGGATGGAAATTTGGTCGCAACTGAGAGTACCCCTGCAAGAAATTTGTGGTTACTCATTTCGAGAATACGCTCGTCGCCTCTTCGACAAGGTTCCTTTAGACGACGTTTTCCTAGTCAAAGCACCATGAGACTTCAAGCTAGTTGTGTGTAAATAAGAGTTGGAGTCAACTATTTTTCAGTCATACATTATGCATGTCATTGTTCACACAATAAAATAGCAATAAGCTTTTTTAATGGTAAAAAATAAATTTGTGTGAAAAATTCGTGAAGTATTATGTTATCAAAAAAGAAATGTCCTCAACCTATATATAATGTTTCCCAGAATTCTGATTTCCATCCTTCCGTACTTTCATATGTTTTGTCTTACTTAAGGATTGAAAATATGGATTTGTTACAAGTAGTATGTATTGAAATAAGGTTGTTTGATATTTCAATTTCATTTTAAGGGGTTTCATACCACAGGATAATAATGGGATCTTGAAACTAAACACATTGCAACAGTTTTGTGAATATTGGAAATATGTTTAGTATCTCCAAATATTATACCCCTTCCCTGAACCGATCGCGCGCTAGCAGTGGGACCGCTGTGAGACGTTGTGTGGCGAACTGTTATATTCAAAATATCCGTTGAACACAAGTAGCAAAAAAATCAAAATTACTCAAAAAGTGCTTATTTAACATATGGCAATATGTATATCATTGAAATTGTCTTGATACACTTGTCATGATATAGATATACATATTCTTTCTGTCTATTTGAAAAAAACTTACCTGACATAAAATAAAAGTGATAAAATAGAAGTGAATATACGTATCAATTAGCAAATTCCCCTCATGCACTCATGCAATGCAATTTTTCCAACAAAATAACATTTATTAACTTTTTTATTTACACTCACTGAGCTAATTAATTGAATTGATATTGTTTTTCTTGTACACAATAATCATCATCCGGTACAGGTCAAAACTCAAAATTCATGGCTTCCTTTGATCTTGGCGCGCTTCGGTGATTTCTCGGTTGTCTTCCGATTGGCACATCCATCCGATCTCTCTTGGTGCTACTTCCCGTTAATGGTGCTGACTCTCCTGCCGTATTCTCTTCCAAAGCCAAATTCTGATTAAAAATGCCACCCGGGTGGTTGTCAGTTCGTTAAAGGTCCGATAAAAAAAATTGCAATAAAGTCGTACGCGTTCGCGACTTGCTCTATGCTGTACCTCGGTTGGATGCCTATTGGCGACTGTCTGTGTTCAACATGAATGCAAGAGATGGTCTACGATTCTTTCCTATCAAAATTTCATTCCGACTACAAAATCTATTTCAAATTTCACTTAACATTCAAAAATACTTTTGACATCTTTACATTGATGACATTTTAAACTCTGAAAAATATGGACCCAATTTCGTGTTACCCATGTCCCTCTGATTGAAATAATAACCCCGATCCGAACTGATAGTGATTATACCCTGCAGCCGATGTGACCTCGGCCGCTGGCGAAAGAGAGAGAGAATGAACGTCATTTTTGAAGTCTAAACATACAAGTGGCCTTTAACCTGAGTGGAACTGTCCGTAACCAGCGCCAAAGGGAATGCTAAAATACTTTGTTTCCAAGAGAGCGCTTTTTTGACTACAAAAAAATATGGTTTCAATTTGCTTTGAAGACGGAGGCGTTTCAGGCACTCTATGTAGTATATTCTAGCTCGCTAGCTAGTTATTTACTGGTACACAACGTGTATTCTTTGACTTAGTTCGCATTATACATGCATTAATTGACGTAATATATACAATATTTTGATGCCATTTATACTACAATAAAACGGGCTCTTTCTGACTTTTCACAATATATAAACATTGAAATTTTTGAATATTTATTGATATAAGCATTCCTAAGCTGGGAAATCCATTTTTTGAACAGTTTTTATACTCTATACAAATATATTCCACGTTGGGAACGCAAATTTATGATTGAAAGTATTTCGGATTAATCATTTGAATTATTATTATAAATAATAACAAGCACGACTCGAAATATGTTAAAATGTTGAACCATGCGAAAATCGACAACCATTTAGAACAGGCTGGGTGTTTTGTGCGGGTTTGCAGATTACAATGAAATTTTCAAAAACAACCACAACGACGTTGACAGTGAGTTTAATTTTTTTAGTTTTTATATTATACATGAATTTTTTTATCAATCATTTGTGAATTCGTTCAAATTCACTTTGAGGAGTGAGTAATGATAGTTTTGAAACCTCTATTATAGGATGTGTTCTAAACGTCATAGAATCTTGGTCGGGCAAAACAAGAGTAAATAAAATATCACATTGGCACCAGTTGAAGTTAATTTTAGAACACGCCATTTAAAATTAGTCATCTTTTGGAAGTACTGTTTCACTTCCAGCATTTTTCGATAAGCCGTAGGGGATAATTATACATATGTAAAACATTGCTATAGTAATCATTTTAAGCGCGAATATTTAAGAAGAACAAGGAGAGGGAAAATGGGAAAGTGGAAAAATTATATTATCCCTTAACGTATTACTCATATTTGCTAGTCATAAAAATAGTCATAACTAATTTTTAAATATTAAGATATAACTCATATTACAAAAATTATACGTTTTGACATAAAAATTATTATTACTAACTAGCAGGAAGCCGACGCGTTGCTGTCGCAGAAGAAATAATTGTGGTAATATTCCTCTCCCCATCTCTCTTTCTTCCCCCGGGATGTTCCGGGTTCGGTCTGATTCTGGTTCAAGATTCAGAAAAAAATCTCTAACACGTGGTGTAGCTAGAATCCATCTTTTGTGAGACCTTGATACCGAAAAAAATCGAATGATGGCAAATCGTTTGTCTTGTTATCCGTCTAACTGTCCGTCAGTGAATAACGCTAGTGGTGAAACCGTTCAGTTAATTTTCTCCAATAGTGATATTTCCCAATTGACCTGGCTGATGTCGCGGTCTCTTGAATTTTAAACAGATATTTTAATTTTGGGGGGTACGTTACATGGAACCCCTGGGACATTATCAAAACGTTAAAAAAATTGCTCCATCGCTTTTTTTTTACATTTTGTTGTTGGATAATGTGAAGGACGTTGAGAGAATGGTTCTCACTTCCGTTTAAATCCCTGAATTTTCGAAAATTGGATAAGTTCAAAATGTATTTGGCGCCGTCCTACAACTACAATTTTGATTATAATATTTTCATTATTGAAATATGTTAGTCAAAAACAGTTTTTCAAAGGATGTCATGTTCAATATTTCAAAAATATGAGTATTTGTTCCGTAATTTTAGATGAAAGAGGCGCTTTTAAAACCATTTGAAACAATTTTCTCATAAAAGGCTTCAAAATTTGTCTTTAATTTTTCTCCTAGTATGTACCAAAGAACTATGAAGACAAGTGTGATAGTCCTATTTTCGGCGCACTCGTCGTTTTTGAAAATTGCAACGTTGGGAATTGTAACTTCCAATTTCGCGCGCTTCGTTTCAGGCGCTGCCAGTTCGGAAAGTGACACAGATATTTTGGAATTCTTGAAATTCATCGCATTGTTTCGGTCATGATTGTATGATGAAAATAACATTTTCATGAAAGGAAACATATTGAAGGAATTTAATAAAATTTAACTTGGAACTAACAAACATACTTCCAAAGTTTAAGAAGTTTTAATCGCTAATTATTGTATTAAAAGGTTGCAAACTCTCCTCAAATGTAATAAAGATAGGTTGTAAAGTTATTATTGCTTTTTCTATATTATTGTCTGTAAATACTGTAACATTTAAATTTTCGTTTAAAAGTTCGTTTTATTTCTAAATGTACGATATGACTACTCTTCTTGACAATGGAAATAAATGCAGATAAGCGCGAGATGCAATTCGTTTGAATTAGACTTTTTAAAGTAGTAACTCAGTTTTTAGTATAGCAAAAATTACAATATTTTAATATTTTCTAACAATTTTCGTTCATGGTATAAAGTATGTGCTGTTGTAGTATCTCTAATTTATTATCTTGAGAGTATCAACGTTGGTCTATACATACTGGATTAAATATAAGATCGTGTTAATCTCATTTTGAGCTTTCCTCAAGCTAAAATGTTCGAAAACGAGGACTATAAAAACTGGGAACATGGAGGTCTGAAGGTCATTTTTAGGAATCCGAATGCGGACTTCCCTGTGCGGACCCGACAAGTTATTTTTTCCATTTGTAAAATCTTCGCGTAATGATGAGGTAGATTTGAATGCATATGCCTCAAATTACGCATATCAGTCGAAGGTAAAAGCATTGTTTCTACACACCAGACATATACTATTATTGACAGAACTAATATTGTATTCCAAGAAGCCGAGATACATTTATTTTAAAAATATTTAGAAACTTTTAACACACTTGTAATTCAAGTAAAAATAATTTTCAGAGTCAATACATTTGGGCTTGCATTAGCTCCGATGTTGCATATTTTGTAACACGACTGAATGGAATCTTTTAACCAGAAGAAAAAAAGAAACCTTGCTAACAAACTAGTTGTTCACAGAACCATATCCGGAACCAACAACAACAACAACAACAACAACAACAACAATAATAATAATAATAATAATAATAATAATAATAGTCGGCCCCGTGACGCAGACTGTTGCAGCAGCAGTTGTTGCGCCGAGGAGGCTGCAGGTTCGAACTTTGCGTAGATACGGTCGTATTTCTGATTGTCCCTTCACCCCCTGATGATCATTCACACTTCAAGGCGTAACAATCATGTACTGAGGGATACAGCTGGCAAGCTGACCCTGGAAAAATTACACACGGTAATCGTCTAGCGTGGTCAGTAACGGCCTATACGTCAAAAATAATAAAAAAATAATAATATTAATAATAATAATAATAATAATAAGTGATAATATATAATGGTTATAAACTAACTCTACAAATAGAAAAACCACTCGTTTGATTTGAATATAACTTTTACAAAAGGACGTAGAATCATTATTTTGTGTTTCTGGACGCATCAGATCCTGAACGCACTATTCCCGAAAGTGTAGTTCATGTCTATCCCGTGAAACAAGTCCTTCCACGCTAGATCTGGAGACCACCTACAAGTGGCTTGTGGGGGTTTTCGTCCAGGTAACTCCCCTAGCGGGCGGGACACTACCTTGGCGGGGTGAAGCTCATAGTTTCGGACAGGTCTCACGTGTTGTAGTAAAATGAATATTTGTTGCACTGCTACCGGCCAGGAGTTTCACTTGAGCGCATAGAATTTAAATATATCAGTAACCATTTGCATCATTACTGTACCTATTTTCAGATCCAAAACGAGGACTTTGTCCCTTAGATTACAATTCGTCTCTTCATCTCAATTGCAAAGTTGTTTCTAGACCATAAATAGTTTTTATAGTTTGCATTGAATTGAACTGAACGTCAATAGATACCGTTTGTTATTGTTATACATTATTCTAACCCCTTTCTCCTTGGTTAGGCATATGTAAGGCAAGCGCAACTCAAGATACATGGTGAAAGAAAAGACTCGTTATCTTAATTTAATATTTTAAAATTAGTACATTATTTTCAACGTAATTGGATTCCAGTGTTTATAAGCCTTATCATTCAAACAAATTATACACATTCAATCCACTGTTTTATTATAAATAAATACAAATACTATATTTATTCAAACATTTTCCTGCATTCATTCACACCTGCACAACTTTGTAATAAACAAGTGTCATTTATATACCTATTCAACATAATGGAATATCGAAGATAATAAAGTAAAGATAATTATATAGGAACTAAGAGAAATGCAGATCTGTGAGCATTAATAACAAAGAAAAATACGCAGCACTGGCAATACAATGAAATTAATACACTTTTACTTGTAAAAATCGTATTGTGTACATTCGTGTAGTCCATTTGTAATTAATGTGTTTTGTTACAACATACAACCTTCTCAATTCTATACCGAAAGAAATTGATCCCCATTTACTTCATTAGTATATTTATTTTTCGATCCAAAGTAAGAATAATTTTGCCTCTTAGGCTACAATTTACTTCTTAAACTCCACTGTGGGACACACTTGTATTTCACACAATTTCGCGCGGCTTCTCTTGTGACTCGATGGCAGACTCTGAAGTCTCAGGCGGAGAATCTCCCGTGGGCTCCGCGGAAGCGCTAAGAGAATCGCCCGAGTCACTCCCAAGGGCTTCCGGGGCATCGGGCTC
>BOPP01000182.1:907565-923612 GCA_017312745.1 Gryllus bimaculatus
GCGGCCCCGCCTCCGCCCCCGCCCCCGCCTCCGGCTGCGCGCGGAAGCGCACCATGCACATCTGGCCGTGGAAGGTGCGGTTGAGGTGGTCGGAGGCGACGTCGCGCACGCCCACGCACTCGTCCCAGTTGCCCAGGTGCGTCCACGCCTCGGCCAGCAGCCCCACGGGCGTCTTGACGGACGCGTCCAGCATCTGCAGCGCCCACAGCGCGCGCGAGTTCAGCAGCTTCCACACGTCCAGCGCGCACTGCAGGTCCACGGCGTCGTAGGCCAGGCGGGCGTGGGCGGCGGCCAGCGCGAGGTGCCCGCCAGCCGCCACAGCTGCACAGGCCGCGCCGCGGCCCTCGGCGCTCGCGCAGCCAGCGGCGCCCAGAGGCGGCGGCTGCGAGGGCCGGCGCCGCCACCAGCAGCACCAGCAGCAGCAGCGTGGCGAGCGGCCGGCGGGGCATGGCGGACCCATGATTGTGCTGCGCGCGGCCGCGTTATAATCAGCCGCTCTCCGCGGGCGGTTGGTTATCGGTGCGATTGTGCTCTGCGCTCTTATCGCGCTCTGGCCTAAGACTGTGACTCACTCTGGAGGGAGGATATCCTCACCTGCTACAGAGCGTCTTACTGTGGCCATTGTAAATGACGCATCGGGAGATTCCATACAATACGTGATTCATACAGCAATGATGGATATTTATTTGAGATTATAGGAACATTTTTTAAAAAAAATAGGTTTTTAAGAAGAATAGGTTTTTAACTTATTCTCAGGCAAAGCGTTTTTAGCAAATCGATCATGGCAGCCAATTGATAATATTTCTTCTAAAACAATCGATAATTTTGGGTAGGGTTAGTTAATCTTCAAAACTTTACACTGACCTAATCTCACCTTAATTCTAAAAATAACACAAGTCTTCAAGTTATAATTTTCATTTAATAATACAGTCTCTCTGAGTACCTGGTTACCAGTTTCACAATATTTATTATCGCCCCTCCCTGTTCTCTGTGCCAACCCCGACCACGTCCACTTCCGGTCCCAACCGCCCGCATCGCCTCGCGACCACCGTCGCCCCGTCCCCTTCCCCCACTACCAGCGCCCTCTTTATTCATCTACCCCCGCCGCAGCTGCGCTGCGTCGCCTGGAACATCGTCTACATTCCGCTTTGGACAGTTTCCGGAACATACTGTTGTCTTGTCACTATATGGATTATTTTAAGAAACGTTTTAAAAGATGTTACATCTTTTATGTGCTTTTACGAATGTTGAATAGTTATTCACAGTTAATGAAACATAATGTAGCTCTTATAAGACCTCTTTAGATAACATCGAAAATAAATATTAAGTTATTTATGCATCGATTGCTTTATAAGAATTTTAATGATCCATTGGCAACAAAACGCTTTTGGTCACTCGAGATCATAAGAACGATTTAACGCCTTTGGTACATACATAATTTTATTTTTCCCTAATTTTATTCATTGAGATTGACTTATTAACCAATTAACTAGATTGTAACAAGACTCGGTTTGTCTTTTTGTATTTCCCTCCTACAATTTTCCCCTCCCACAATTGTCTCCCATAATGTTCTTTCATAATTCCTTCCATAAGAGAATATGCAGCATGATTCAACCATTTCCGTATTCCCTGGTGTATTTGCCACGTAACCACCCGTCACCTCGTAACTTGAATCCTTTCGATTCACTTAAGCAATGCAGTGTATATCGAGCTCCGTATCATAGCCAATAAGAAGCTTTAATGTACTAGTAAAAAATAAAATATGTATACTCTCCAAGAAAGATACAAATCCACAAATATATCAAGCTCTCTACAACAATAATGACAACTATGTGAATATCATTACTTATTAACCTATTAACTAGACAGTAACTAGCCTGAGTTTGTCTTTTCACATTTCCCTCCCACAATGTTCCCCTCCCACAATTATCTCCCATAATTTCCTTTCATAAAAGAATATGTAGCGTCAAATATCTTGTCTCGTATATCTTGTTCGAGAACAAGACGTTTGATGAAGTTGTCTTTTAACGATTAAAAATAAATTTAATATTTCAAACTTAATGCTATTTGTTCTATATTTTACTGCAATGCTTGTGCTACAGCGTTATCTTCAAAGAACACTAGCAGAATTACGCCCCGGCGACGTCATGCTCTGCTACGACCCGATTGTTTTCGTGTCGCTCCCTCGCTGCCGTCTCCTCGTTCACAAGGGACCTCGCATCAGGTGCAGGTCGAAATCTGATCTGATATTTTTTCCTTTAGTAGATATTCACTATTTATATGGGGAGAAATTGCTGCCGTCACGCACTAGAAATTACTGAAAAGAATAAAGAATTGGGTCAGTGTTGGTCACGCTGTTTATGCAAACGCCATTGACAACCCTTGCTGCAGCGAACCACTCGCGCAGTGCTATCATTGCCCACTAGGATCTCTACTTATCGATTATGTCTGGCAATACGTTGGGTGGAAAATAGTAGTTCATTTCGGGGACCTTGGTAGACGAAATCTGTGGAGTTACTTTGTTTATTCGTCAGTTAGTTACTAGGTATTAATCGGAAATAGTACGACAATCGAATATTTTGTGTGATTAATATAAACTATTGAAGTGATTAGGTTTAGGCCAATTAATCTACATGTCAATCAAAATGTACGAGACTACAGTTGGATCATTTCAATTTATTTTAATTTTTTCTAACACTTTGTATCCCATACACACTTCAGGATGGGTGGTTCGCATATTACTAATTGTTACAATATTATTGTCGTTTAGTGTATATTATTCGCTATTCACTTCAAGTTATTCCGTCTCTTTCTATTCTAAACTTTCTTTACACTGTACACTTCATATCACTTTTCATTTCACTTAACATTTTCAACATTTCCTAACACTTTCTGACGATAAAGTCACTTGGACAAGGCTGTCTTTTTCTCAAAATTAGTTCTCGATGTTTTTATCACTCCATACCGTTTAGTTCTTACCATTTTTATTTTTCTCTCTCTACACTTTTCTCAATTCAAAGTACTTCCAAGTGGATCTGTCGCGAGCTGTACGTGTCCAAGGGTTGCCTGCGTCTTTCTTGAATTCGTCTGCCCATTTCAGTATTTGTCTGCTTGGATTCCTCTATCCCGCCCTTGAACACCGTATTTTGCGACATATGCCCATATTTTTGGTGATGTCAGGCAACGTATCCTCTCCAGCCCAATTTTTGTACTTCTGCTTGTAGGACCCAATAATTGAGGAAGTTCAAGAATACACTCTAAAGCTCCACACAGCCTTCATTGATTTCTCAAAGGCATTCGAATGCGAAGAACATTCCTCTGTATTAACTCTCTGCCGTCTCAAGGCATCCAGGGAAAATATATGCGAATTCTAGCACAGAATGCAATGGAAAGTAAAACAGAACAACGGAGGCATGGAAGAAATTTTGGAATCTCTTATTTTAGTAAAGAAAAGGTAAGTCTGTCATTAAAAACCAACATCATGGACATCTGTGTACTCCACGCTCTAATATACCAATCACAAACATGGTCGCTAACTGAAACCCAAAGAATGTCACTAAGGAGATGCCAACGCAAGAATCGGAATATCACACTTAGAGGCCTAGCTGAATAGCACACTTAGAGTTGTACCATAAGAAAAAAACAATAAAATAAAATATATCGTCCTACAAGCAAAACTATTGTACAAAATTAGGGTAATACAGTTATTAAATGAAAGAATGTGAAATGTTTGTATGTATGATGAAAACGTGTATAATGATCTTATGTAAAGTTGTTACGTAAACTTTTTCTTATGTTATGTTACTTCTTATGTAAACTCCTGCAGTAAATAACATAGTCGCTTATGACCCTGATGTTTATGCGACCTTCGTAAATAAATCATATTAAAAAAGTTTAATAGCGTACGCCAAGAGTCCTAGACAAGAAGACCAGCCCTGAATCAAAACATCGGGAAATAAACAACTGTTTTATTTGTTGACAATAGTATAATGTAAAAAAACAACAGTTATTGTCAGTAATAAAAAACCGAACAGAGTTCAGTATTAAAGAACACTTAACTATTCTACTAATAAATTATACCGATTTGGTTTGAACCACACCCTCGTGTTGTTTTTCAACTGATTAAAACTATTCGTGCAAAATTTAGAAGCAAATCAATTTGTTGGTTCAAAACGTTTTTAGATTTGGACTGTAAATATCTTTTTAAGGTTGGTTTAGTGTATCCGAAATCCACTTTTTTGTGTATTACATAAAAATATTCCTATTATTGTACTGAGGAAAAAATTCCTGTCACGAAGAACACGTCTGAAACCTCACCTCATACAAGCCACAAGGTGAGGTTTCAGTAGAAGCAGTTTGGAACCGTTTCTCTGTAGATTGTAATGTTGATACCTGGCTGATCATTATCTCAACTCCTCGTTCTGATTCACTCACTTTGTCCATAACACGAGTGGACGTCATTTACCAACCTCCTAGAGATAAGAGATAACGTGTATCAGAATAACAAGATGCGACCTTGTCACAGTTATAATTAAAAATTCTGAAGTTTTGTATATTCTATTTTTCTTTTAAAAAATGTGTTACCACTTGTACGTAAAAATGTAATAGGGCCACCAAGACGTTTCATTTTTGTGGAAAGAGAGTGACGAAAGACAAAACAGAAACAGCATGTGATAAAAAAACAACCAACAACTGTTCTTTTTCATGTTTTTTTACGAGAACAGAACATCCAATTAATGTACACAAATGTAGATATTTCAGTTAAGAAGAAATAGACTGAACATGCGAAATTTCCAGTTTAATAGTGAAAAATGGGTATTTTCGCACAACTGTATAATTTGTTATATAGAAAATAATATGTGAACATTTTATAATTGATGTTAACTAATAAATGGTAAGTTAAAACATCAAGTTTCAAAATATGCGGTCATAATAGCCGGGTGGGTGGATCTGGTAGAAGCTTCCGAGACGATCAATAATGGTCAGGATATTAGAAGGAATCCGGGGACTTCATAGGCACAGGAAAACGAAATATAAGATTTGTTAAACTTGCAATATATTGGCCACTAGAAGCTAATGTCAGGAAAATGCAATGCTACAAATTGATAAGAAAGAAATTTTACCCTTTTCTTCAGGAAAAGAGTGTCAGAGAGAGCGAGAGCGAGAGCGAGAGCGAGAGACAGCGAGAGCGAGAGCGAGAGACAGCGAGAGCGAGAGCGAGAGAACAGAGAGAGCAGAGCGCGAGAGACAGAGAAGAGAGCGGAGAGAGCAGATGAGAGAGCGCGAGAGACAGAGGAGGAGCGCGAGAGACAGAAAGAGAGAGCGCGGAGAGACAGAGAGAGAGAGCGCAGAGACAGAGAGAGAGATGACGCGAGAACAGAGAGAGAGCGCGAGAGACAGAGAGAGAGAGCGCGAGAGACAGGAGAGAGAGCGCGAGAGACAGAGGAAGAGCGCGAGAGGACGAGAGAGAGAGCGCGAGAGACAGAGAGAGAGCGCGAGAGACAGAGAGAGAGCGCGAGAGACAGAGAGAGAGACGCGAGAGACGAGAGGAGAGACGCGAGCACAGAGACAGAGAGAGCGCGAGAGACAGAGAGGGAGCAGCAGAGAGGCGAGAGAGCGAGAGACAGAGAGAGCGCGAGCAGACAGAGAAGAGAGGCGGAGAGACAAGACGAGAGAGCGCCGAGAGACAGAGAAGAGAGCGCGAGAGACAGAGACGAGAGAGCGCGAAGAGCAGAGCAGAGAGCGAGAGACTGAGCGACAGAGGAGAGACAGAAGACAGAGAGAGCGCGAGAGAGAGCAGAGACAGGGAGAGAAGACAGAAGCGGAGAGAAGAGACAGAGAGAGCGCGAGAACAACAGAGAGCGCAGACAGAGGACGAGGAGCGCGAGAGACAGAGACAGAGGAGAGGCGAGGACATGACGAGAAGCGAGAGACAGAAGACAGAGAGAGCGAGAGACAGAGACAGAGAGAGCGCAGAAGACAAGACAGAGAGAGAGCGAGAGACAGAGACAGAGAGAGACGAGACGGACAGAACAGAAGACGAGAGACCAGCAGCAGGAACGAGAGGAAGCGAGAAGCAGAGAAGGACAGAGAGAGAGTCAGCGAGACAGAGAGAGATCAGAGCAGAGAAGAAAACAGAGAACAGAGAAGAAGACGAGAGCACGAGAAGACAAGCAGAACAGAGCAGAGAGAACAGAGTCAACAGAGCGAGAGACAGAGACAGAGACAGAGGCGAGAGACAGAGTCAGACAGAGCGAGAGACAGCAGACAGAGACAGAGCGAGAGACAGGTAAGACAGAGCGAGAGTCAGAGTCAGACAGAAGCGAGAGTCAGAGACAGAGCGAGACACGAGACAGAGGAGAGACAGAGACAGAGCGAGAGACAGAGACAGAGCGAGAGGACACAGACAGACCAGACAGAAGCGAGAGAGACAGACAGAGCGAGAGAGCAGACAGAGAACGCAGAGAGAGACAGAAGAGCGAGAGACGAGAGAAGGCAGAGCGAGAGAAGAGACAGACAGACGAGCAGAGCAGACAGAAGAGCGAGAGACAGACAGACCTGAGCGAGAGACAGAGACAGACAGAGCGAGAGACAGAGACAGACAGAGCGAGGACGACAGGACAGACAGACGATGAGACAGAGAGACAGAGAGCGAGCAGACGCGAGACCAGACAGACAGAGCGAGAGACATGAGAAACGAGACAGAGACGGAAGAGGAGAGCAGAGACAGACAGAGGAGAGACAGAGACAGACAGAGCAGAAAGAGGAAGAAGACAGAGACAGACAGATCGAGCAGACAGAGACAGACACAGACAGAGCAGACGCGGACAGAGAGACAGACAGACAGACAGGAGCGAGAGACACAGACAGAGCAAGAGACACAGACACAGACATAGAGCGAGAGACACAGACCAGAGCGAAGAGACACAGCAGACAGACCGAGCGAGAGACACAGACCACAGAGCGAGAGACCACAGACAGACAGAGCGAGTAGACAGACAGACAGGCAGAACACGAAGCGAGAGAACACAGCCACAGAGCAGAACGCGAGAGCGAAGCACAGACAGACCAGAGCGAGAGACACATGACAGACAAGCGAGAACAGACAGACAGACAGAGCACAGAAGACAGAGCAAGACACGACAGACAGACGAGAGACACAGAAAGCGACAACCGACAGAAGATCGAGAGACTGAGGACCAGACAGATCGAGAGACACAGACAGAAGATCGAGAGACACAGACAGACAGGCGAGAGTACACAGTAGCAGACATAGCGAGAGACACGACAGACAGAGCGAAGACACAGACAGACAGAGCGAGAGACAGCAGACAGACAGAGCGAGAACAGAGACAGAGAGAGCGAGACAGGAGACCAGAGAGAGCGAGATGACAGGAGACAAGAGAGGAGACAGGAGACAGAGAGAGCGAGACAGAGAGAGCGAGACAGAGAGAGCGAGACAGAGACAGAGAGAGTGAGTGAGTGAGAGAAGTGATTGATGCTGAAGTGTCTACAACAATGGCTATTTGAGTTGTTTCATAATTATTGTTGTGAAAATTTATGATTGTTGTGTTTCCGTGTAAATGGGGTGACACCCACGCTTTTGTAATCAAATACGGCACATTTACATCACAATTACATAGCATTATCGTATAACGTTGAAGATATGAGTAAATAAAACACTTTACCTATCAATATAGTTTCTTCTCATTAGTTTGGTTGGGTGTCCTCTAGGAAACACGTGTTAAAGGCAATCTGCGCAATAGGGCGATTACCCAAACATTTTGATAAACCTCCTGACCTTGAACAAATCTCATAATGACTTGCAAACACATCAAACGAAAACTAGTGATGCTACAACACCATATACTTCCTTTATACCCTTGTAACTTTCCCTTTATCCGAAAATTAGGAGAGCTTAATGAAAATGACATATGCGCCATACTGAAGAATAATTTGCTCTATCCGACGAAAATAATTGAAGAAAAAATTCAGAAACCTTTTGAAAAAAGTGTTAAATTGCTTTAATTCAGCCAAAAACACGAAAAAATATTTTTATTAAATATTGTACATGTTATTCAAATTTTAATCTGTTAGAACAGTTTCCAAAAAGGAAAAATATCTAATATCAATATTGAAGTTTATTTATTTTTCGCAAGTTTCGAAAATACGAGTGTTTACCGAAAATGGGACATGTGGCATTTCTGTAAATGTACTTACTCTATACTATTGCTAAATTAAGAAAACATTGAAGCTCTTTTTGTGAAAATAATTGTATAGAAATTGCGTACATTTAACGCAAAATTACAAAACTACCCTAATTGTTAAATTATGACTATTTCGAAATATGACCTTGTTTAGAGATCTGTATCTAAAGAATAACTTTATTTAATAATCTGTCTTCAATAATGATTGTAGTTGAAGGAAGATGCCAAAAACTTGAATTTTTGCAATTTTAGGAAATTCAGAGTTGCACAAAAATGGGACGTGTGCCAATGTGTCTTTACCTTATCTCAGTAAAACATGCAAAGAAAACTTTTTTCATTTTTCAGAAAATTTTGAATATGTTGTTGAGCCTTAATATAGGGTTCCTCCAAAAATTAAATGAAACCATCCATTTCAAATTATAAGGGTTTCAATTTACCAAATCGATCGAGGAACATAATGTTTGGAGAAAATAGTATGACAAGTTAAAGCGCTACAATTTACCGCAAACAGACGAAGGTTTTGCCGTAAACCAATTTTTTTGTATTGAGACCCACAAACGTAGATTTTGACTGCAGAATATATAAGAAAAAGATGTTTACAAAACATTAGTACAAGAATGGTCCACTGTTTTGATACATCAGACCATGACTCTTTTTGTCAAAAAATTACTGTTTGGACCAATTACAATGCTTTTTCTATACTACGTTAGTAATATGTTAGTAATACTATAATACTATTCAAACGAGTATGAAAATGGGTTTCCAATAAGCAAACGTTTTGAAAAGTAGAGAGATTGCAGAAATGAGGAAATGCGCTTTTTTAATCCTCAATTCGAGGTAAAAATTTAGAGAAAAATATTCAAGCAAAAATTACGCGAAAACTACTCTTTTTTTTCAAAAATGTATACATGACCATATCTAAAGATTAATTTTTAGGACAAACAATATGTCATCAATATTGTACTTTTAAAATGTAATTTTTATAATTTTCAAAAATACAGAGTTTGGTGAAAATAGGGCTGTTGAACAGTTTTCTTTTCAAACATTTTTTCGGTGTCAAGGACGCTAGAACGTGAATACATTAAGCGTTAGGAAAAGAATTTATTACATATAAAAACAAGATTTACGCACTTTTTCGATTCTAGTGTCCTGCAACATGACGTTTCTTTCTAGAAATCGCAGCATTACAACAATCTATCTTTTCTCTTTTCCACGTAAGTACGTAGAGAGGGGAGAAAATAAGAAATATTGGTTCCACAACATTTTCTCACATACTCACATTTTCTCGAACAGTGACATAGTATATCAATCTTTATCCTACAAATTATTTAGCCAGCCTTCAAAAAACTAAGTTTGCTTTAATAATCGGATAGTTAATTATATAATGCAAGACGTTAATTAATATCTTGCATTATTCCTGCAAATATTGTAATATTACTGACTCAAATAGATAATTTCGCTACATAAATACCTCCAGTTGTTGAAAAAAATCAACTTAGTCCATACACACCCCACTTTATCCAATAATTTGCACAAAACAGTTCAAATTTGAACTCCACTCAAGCTTCATTCGTATTTACAAAAGCTTGAGAAAGTGTACAATAATTTTAATTTTTCATATGTGTACCAATTTCGTCATGAAATGTTTTTTCTTCTCCTGAAAAGTAAAGTTTTTGAAATATGATTTTTTAAAGCTTTCAATTGAAAAAACCATGGAAAACAATCATTCAGACCAGTCATTCTCTAGAATTCTTCTTCTCCAGGCAGAAGTGAACCTCCCCATATAGCGAGTGTCGAAAATCCGTCACCTTTGACACTCGAACCTAGCATCTCCGAATCAGAGATGTTGCATTAGAAACAGCTGCTGTCTTCAGATCCAAATGTCTAAACTATGTAATTAAATAATATTGCGTTATTCATAGTAGACCTTTTTTTGTAAAAATATTGTTAAAGTAAATGAGCCAGAAATACTTTTCGTGGATAAGCAGTGTAGATAATGGCAAACGTGAAATTTCATGTTGTCCGGAATGGTTGCGAGGTTATCAGGGTTGAAAATGTATGTGTGTGAGACAAATACATCATTGTAGAATGATATCTAGAGAAATGCATTTGAAAAAATATTTTAAAATCCAAGAATGCTTAATTTAAATGAATTTAATATTCGTATTTAAAATAAGTTTCATCTGTTGCGTGAGAAATTTCTCTTGAGAAATGATTAATTAGATAAACATTTTGAAAAATAAATTGCAAAAGAGAATCTAGAGTAAGTAACGTCGGGAAATGTTTGGGATAAAAAATATTTGACATTAGAATTAGGCCAATTGTGTTGAATAAATTGTGATAAATTGTTTAGAAATAAAGATATAACTTTCTATTCTTTCCCAAACACAAAATGCGAATGACATATGTTGTGCAAATTAAACCAGACCTATACAAAATTCTTTAACTATTTCTCAGATAATAGTGTGGCGAGGGCTGGCAGTGTAACAGAGAAATGAATGAGAAGAATAAGTGGTAAAATTGGAAGAGAGAGGAGTGAACAATATAGATTTCATTTTTGAGTCATTATTATTCTAATTAATGAAAGTTTTAAAAATAAGGAAGTAAATAAATAAATAAATAAATAAATAAATAAATAAATAAATAAATAAATAAATAAATAAATAAATGGAAAAACGTTTCAATGGTAATTCTTACCATCACGTGAAACTTCATGGCCAAGAAATCCGTTTTTTTTATTTTCTCCTCTGAGAATAATGATGTAAAGACTACGTGGAATTTTTTGCTAAGTGTTTCTTTCGACAGACATTTTTCTGTCTTTTTGTGGTATTAGTCATACAAATTAATGTTTTCCCCTGCATACTTGACAAGGTTACGCTAACAGAGTTTTTGCTTCCTTCAGTTTTGCATTTTGCTTCTTGAAATAATATCTTTCGTCATGGACATTTAATTTACTCCGCATATATTTTTTAATTTAGGTATGCATACATATAAGCACTCCAATTTAATTCTTCTTGAAAAGGAAAGAAACGGTAACTTGTTATTATAAATCATTGCACAGACTTTCTCAGATTTGTGACGATTACGTGATGTTATAATTTTATTGCACGTTACACAATTATTTGAGTGACCTCTTACAAAATACTTACCGTCCTGCTACAATGTAGGCGTAATGTATCAAGTTACTAATATCTAAGATAGTTTATACTGCATATATTACCTCAAGAATTACACCATTAGTGCGACATGCAGGTTTTTTTCATGCTTGAATACGACGGTGTTTACATTCGCGATTTGCATTCATTTTATTTCAATACAATTGCGCATAGGATGGCTATGAGAATTCGTGAAACACAGATGTCCGTACGGAGTCAATGTTGTGCTTGAAAATCTCATTGCCTTTCAGTGGTGGCTCCAGAGACAATTTTGAGGTGGGGCAAAAATTCTTGAAATGGAAGGGGAGGGTTTATTGAAAGGGAACTGAAGACTACAGATAAATTTAATGTACGAGAAACCAATAATTATTTGACATTTTTTATATATCAATGGCACACTACAAGAGATTAAATATATTTTAAATTGAAACCTAAAATATTTTATAATTAATTTTAAAAACTGAAATAAATTTAGAGTGATTTTAAGACTGACTAGCATGGAATAAGTTTTGAGCAATACCGCTACCTGTAGGCAAACCGGAGAAAACGTATTTGGAGACGGAGTTCAAAAATTCACCAGTAGGTGGCTCTGGATGTCGTAGAAGGAAATATTTTCCCAAGTGCCACCGATCCCGAGCTGCACCCGCAAACAGCCGCCATTTGCAAGTCCCATTTTGCAATGTTCACAACTCCAAAGCATTGAGGTTGATGAGCATTGAGCAGCGCCATATTTGGCTAAACTGTAACAGGACACAGTTCTCGAACGCCTCTAACCAATGAAAGGAAACACTGAACAAGAAATTCAGGGCTTTTGAATCCTGAAATCGGAGAAGAACGTGGCGAAAATCTCCTTTAACATCTAATACTATACATAAGAAAATGAGAGATGGGTGTGTAATATATGGGAGGACAGTCCCCCTTGAATCTCCCTGCCGTAGACACCATTCACTATTGCAACGAGAACAGGCGAGAAAATATAGTCTTCCGCAGTGGGTATCAAAAGATTCCTGAATAAAACACCGCTTCCTAGGCATAGTTGCCAAATAATCTTTGCCATATATAGCGACCTTCTTCAGGGCAAAATTCGGAACTCATATGAAATTAACAATGCGCATATCGCCCTGATGAAGGTCGCAGTATGATGAAGGTCGCAGTATGACGAACGATACATCGGAAACTATGGTCTGATATATAAACTACGAAAAGTTAATTTTCAAAACGTCCGTCCGTCTATCCGACCATCCGTGAGCGGGTCTATCCGGCCAGCCAGCCGATGGACCGTGAGTCAGTAGAGTTCCCCATTTAAAGATTATTGTTTATTTGAAGTTTCTGAACGCACCAACTACTATGGTCATTAGTTTCAACAGTGCCATGCCGTGCAGTCATTAGTTTCAACAGTACGTGCTGCATTGGTTTGCCTCTCCAGGTATCGCCCGTATAGAGTCACTGTCCCGGCCGGGAAAACCTCTCAGCTTCTGACTAGTCTTCGACATAAGCGGTAGTGGTTTGCATGTACGTGTGTGTTTGTTAGTGAAGAAGAGGTGATAAGGAGGATGAAGGGAAGATACCGCGCAAAGCCTTGCCCGTTTGTTAAGAACTACTCTGGTATTCACCTGGTATTACTCAGAGGAAAAACAGAAAACTACCGATTAGAACAATGGTTGGCGATAATTCTCCTTCAGGGCGTGGTTACACGTGACACAGCTCTCGAGCTATTGTGTCAAACTCGCCCCCTTCGCGACTCTAACACTAGGGCTTCTGTACCAGCGATGTTGCAGAGGCAACCGTAGTCATCAAAGCCATCGTAGTCGGTCTGTCTGCGCGTCATTGCATCTATTAGGCTACCGCCCGTACTCAAGCCGTCCGTCAGGCCTGTCGCCTGACCGGCCGTCAGGCTGTCCCGAAGCCGTCAGGCTAGCACCTAAGCAGCACATAGGATTTTCATTAAAAAAAGATATTCCCCAATCAATCGAATTCGAGATCGACGGAATAGGAGAAAATGTGTGATGTCGTTGCACCAGCACTTCAATCTTTCAAGCGTGACATATCACGCTTCCCGTAACTCCATAAAAACCATAATTTGATCCTCCAAAATGTGATTTAATTTCTAGTAAATCAACACGCGAGTTTACTTGCTGATCATATCTCAAGAAAATTACCTCATTACAACGCTTTATTCTATCTACTTTTCTTACGTGTTATTCATTGTTTGATAGCACTTGATACACAAGATAGCTGTAAACAGTGAAAAACATTACTTTTTTTACAACTGACATTATTATGACGGCTGTGATAGACACCTGTTGCAATAACATTGGCCGTTGGAGTGGGCGACGCAAAAAAGCTCGTGGTGAAGGGGGGCGGAGCAGGGGGGCAGAACGAGGTGCGGAGGCGAAGGTCGTTACGAAGGCGCAGCGGGAAGAGAGGGTGGGGGACAACACACAGTCGAATTCCGACTAGCAGTCGTCTAGAAGTACATTTTCGCCACGTTCCTCCCGCAACAGGTTTCAATCGCTGCAGTCCACCCTCTACCCGATCTCAAGAAACAGACTCCGGGTACACCCTTCCAGCGGTGACCGTTACCATTTCCCACACAAATTCTTTAATAATCGATGCATACTAAACATTCGCACGGCCATCTCTCGGATAGCAACCACTTCAGCTCTGTTGCAAAAAGCGGCCGTGCGGAGTTTCGTGCAGAGGCTCGCGGTGAGCGCGTCCCCAGCCGACGCGACCACTCCGTGGCCCGGATGCACGCCCGGCCGGCCGCGCGGGTGGCGCTGGTGGGGCTGGCGCTGGCGCTGGCGGGTGGCGCGGCCGCGCAGCCGCCCCCGGGCCTGGGCCCCGACGTCCTGGGCCTGCTCGCAGGCCTGCGCCCGGCCAAGGCGGTGGTTCGCGCCGTCAAGGCAGACGCGCCCGACCTTTTCGTCGAGTTGGTGAGTGACCGGCGGGCGATTGTAGTAGTAGTTTGAACAATCGGTTTATAATGTTAAGCTTCATTTCATGTGTTTTGAAAACGACCAACGATTCGAGCGAGTTTTCAAATTTGTACGCAACATTTATAAACGAGTTGCATACGTCATTTTTGGTATAACGTGGTCATAAATTTATAAGAGAATCAGAATTAATTTTGCGAAACAACTTTCTTGTGAGGTCTCGGGTATTTGACATCTGGTCGACAAAACCATAGTCTGTTGTTCCGTTAACCTTTACTTCCCCACGAATCCCTCTCTGCGATTGGATGAACGTGTGTTGACGCAATCATTCGTGCCGTAAAATGTCAAATTATGAACAATTAATGAAACTGAAAAGGATATTTGTAAAGCTGGTATACGAAATTTGTTAACGAGGCGAGGTACTCGTATATCGCCAACCAAGTCCGTTATTTGTGTATTTTGTCGTATATGGTTCATAAATTTCGTTACACCACCTTCTCAAAAGAATAATATTCATAAAAATACCAAATACATTCTCATGGATAACGAGTACTCGTGCCGACTTGTATGTCCGAAGTGGCTAAAAGTGTGTATCGACTCAGCGCTTCAGTCCGAAAGGTCGTGGGTTCGAGTCCCGCCTTGAGAATGGTTGTTTGTCCCTTGCCTGTAATGCATATGTTATCGCAAAGGTCCTCGCGTTCTTCTGACCCCCAGAACAGAGAAACCTTCAAGTGTATCGGTTTATACTGTGTGGCCAAAAACCTGTCCCATTGGGACGAAAAAGTTAACTGGCTTTTTCTAAAAAAAGTCCGAGAAAATAAACAAAAGAAAAACTAGTCCCTACTCATACGCCATCTCTTCATGCTTCATCCTATTGTTCTTAAAGACGCCGGCAGTAAATAATTGCTTTTCTTTCCATTCGTTGCGAGGTCAATGTAACATAACAGTATTACGAAACTGCATAAACGGACGAATCATGGCGTTTTGGATCCTCAATTACATAGGGCATCGGAAATGTTTTAAATGTAATTTTACGTTTATAACATACCATAATATTCAAAAAACATCCCGTTAGAAAAATGGCCGTATTTTCACGAATGCTGTAGGGGCGATTTTTAACAATGAAAACTTTATTTACATTTCACTCGTATTTTTGTTCTCTTCCAAAATGTTTGATTCATTTCTTCAAATATTGTTTCAAATAATTCAAATCATATCTCTTACATTATAAACTATCGTCTGTTTTAATTGTAAACTCACTAATCCTAGTATACACCAGATGTATCTACATTAACATCAAGATTTTTTTCTTCATAATACGAATTTTTCGTACTGTTTAATTCTCCTATTCATTATTATTTTTTCTTATTATTGTACATGTCGTGAGTCTCAACCTATTGCTGAGAACCTTTGATTCTGTCATACTTAGTGCCCATTATGGTATTAAGACGACTCTTAGTGATTATTATTATTATTATTATTATTATTATTATTATTATTATTATTATTATTATTATTATTATTAAAAAAGTAATAGCCAGAAATTTACATACAGCTGCTAGGGCATTTTTAATAGTACCCTCTCATTATTTAAAATATCCATTTCAATGTAGAAGTATCATCATTCAGATCAATGGGAGTTTATCCGTATTGAAGAAAATATTTATCCATGTTTAGTCACTTGTCCGTTTAAAGAACTTACAGAGGCTCTTACTCGAACAGACAGTCTGACACTCGGACAGACAGTCT
>BOPP01000182.1:923637-941129 GCA_017312745.1 Gryllus bimaculatus
TCTGACACTCGGACAGACAGTCTGACACTCGGACAGACAGTCTGACACCTCGGACAGACAGTCTTGACACTCGGACAGACAGTCTGACACTCGGACAGACAGCTGAACACTCGGACAGACAGTCTGCACTCTGGACAGACAGTCTGGCACTCGGACAGACAGTCTGGCACTGCGAGAATCTCACTCGACGACAGTGCACTGACGCGCACTCGGACCAGACAGTCTGGCACTTCGGACAGACAGTCTGGCACTCGGACAGACAGTCTGGCACTCGACAACAGTCTGGCACTCGGACAGACAGTCTGGCACTCGGACAGACAGTCTGGCACTCGGGACAGACAGTCTGCATCGGACAGACAGTCTGGCACTCGACAGGACAGTCTGGCACTCGGAACAGACAGTCTGGCACTCGGACAGACAGTCTGGCACTCGGACAGACAGTCTGCACTCGGACAGACAGTCTGCACTCGGACAGACAGTCTGCACTCGACAGACAGTCTGGCACTCCGGACAGACAGTCTGGCACCATCGGACAGACAGTCTGGCACTCGGACAGACAGTCTGCACTCGGACAGACCAGTCTGGCACTCGGACAGACAGTCTGGCACTCGGACAGACAGTCTGGGCACTCGGACAGACAGTCTGGCACTCGCGACAGACAGTCTGGCCACTCGGACAGACAGTCTGGCACTCGGACAGACAGTCTGGCACTCGGACAGACAGTCTGGCACTCGGCAGACAGCTGGCACTTCGGACAGACAGTCTGGCACTCGGACAGACAGTCTGGCACTCGGACAGACAGTCTGCACTCGGACAGACATGTTCTGGCACTCGGCAGACAGTCTGGCACTCACAGACAGCTGGCACTCGCGGACAGACAGTCTGGCACTCGGACAGACAGTCTGCACTCGGACGACAGTCTGGCACTCGGACAAGACAGTTCGACACCTCGGACAGACAGTCTGACACTTCGGACAGACAGTCTGACACTCGGACAGACAGTCTGACACTCGGACAACAGTCTGACACCGACAGACAGTCTGACACGCGGACAGAAGCGGTCTGACACTCGGACAGACGAGTGACACTCGGACAGACAGTCTGACACTCGGACAGACAGTCTGACACTCAATACACAAAAAAAATAAAAATCTCACCACTGCTTTACTCAGATCAGGTATTTTCTTTTCATTTCTGTGTTATTGTATTATATATGTCAACAATGATCGAAATGAAGTTAGTTCTTTCCATTTAGTGCCTTGTTATTTAATAGTGCCTTTAGTCTTAACATGGCAAAAGATTTATTTGCGAGTTCAAAAATATTATAAATCTCGATAACCCTGATCATTTACATCATGATGACCACCTGATGTGTAATTTGTGACATGATAATGATAGGGCAAAGGTAAAAGGGAATCACAATGAAGTTCTTCTACAAAATTCAAGTATGAAATCGGAGAAAACATGTGCTTTTCATCCAATAAATCATATTAGAAAAAGAATGTGTATAACTTGCAAAAAACACTGTGCTTAAGTCACAGAAAATAAATTGTAGTACATTGGTTAGAGTGTTGTAAATGTATGCAGATTATTAACATGACATTGTTTCCTACTTCGTTTTCTCTATAAAGATAACTTTCTCTCTATTTTGTGGGTCAATTTGTATGGTCTAATTAATAATCACCTTTTCCCTCTACATATTAATTTAATATCAAACATGTATTAATTGAGATATTTTGGTGACTATAACATTAATAATTATAAGATTTTCATGGTTCAACAAATTGTTTCCTAAAAAAATTTGGTGGAGAATGTATTGAATTACCCTCATTGGTAAACGAAAACCCTTAATAGCAGCTGAGTCAAACTTTTATAATGTAGCTGTTATGACTACCTGTATTAAAATCTCCAAGGGAAACATTTCTCGGCGCCCTTGCCCTATTGTACACGTCACTCACCTCATCAAACATAATATGTGCAGAATGAGCAGAAAAACGCTGAGTAATCGCGAGCTCATATTTCTGTTGACTCGTTGCATTGGACGCACATGCGGGAAGTTTTTCATCTCTTTACTCAAAGATGTCAAGGAAACATGCTTGACATCTTGACGGTACATTACGAAGCCATCCTTAAAGAAGGACGATATTTGAGAACGAAGGGGTTACTACCAACGTTGGCACATTAGCTAATGATGTCGGTTCGCAGCTGAAGATGTTAAGAATGGGAAACATGTGCTTGCGAGATACGACGCAAGCAAATTTTCGAGACCACCGTTTGCAAGAGACAGTTTCGCTCGGGCGTCATGGCGGGTAGCATTAATGTTGCTTAATGGATTTCCGGGTGAACAGGCTTTTGCTCATTATGGCTCTGGCGCTCTCTGCATCTGTCTACTTGATATTCAGCGATCGATCTAAACGAGCTCGAGGTCCTGCTAGATTGAAACTGATATTTCGATTTTGGTGGATACTTTTACTTGATTTTTTTCTACTTGGAGAACTTTTCTAAAAAATGATTCCAAATTTTGTTATTAAGATCTGGCTTCTGATACAAGACACGGATAAAAGAATAGTACAGGTCTCACGTTAAAAGTTTTGCATTTTTCAAAAAGTCAGAAGTTAAAAATCTTTTAGTAGTGTATATTTTCCTCCAAAGCTGATGTTCAAAGACAGGTCTTGAAGGAAAGGTCATATATACTTTATAAATAACTAATCTCGCGACATTCGTGTGAATGTCATACCATAAAAGGTTTATGAGTTAAGAACAAGAATGCTGCAGTGACATCAATCGTACCGCCCGGGTATCAAATAACCCTACGCTTTCCAACCAGAACTTGATTGACAGGAAATGGCCGCACTTGCCTATAGCACAAGGTGTTTCCCTGAAAAACTGTGAACATTTGCATAATACGCAAGAGCGACAAAGCGTGTTCCTGTCCAGCAATTGCAGCCCTAAATCCCCTCTGGCTCCTAAGAACAATTAGACAGGCTCGCTTGGATGCGCTTGCAGCAGGAAGTACGTCGTCTAGGCAACGCGAAGTTTGCCCTCCGAGACAAGCAATTTGGATTCAGAGTGGGCGACAGCACCGCGCAGCTGCTCACGCGACTCGCCCTCGAGAAGCGACCGAATCTGTCAACCGTCTTTCTGGATTGATTGATTCGTTCATTGGTTGATGATTCCGGGCGCGTCAACTACTGAAATCAGTCATCCTATAAGTATAGTGTGTGTCTCTTTCCGGGAGCTGGCGGTGACCTTCCCCCCTCCCTTGATAGCGAGATTCGTCGGCTAGCGACTTTGCCCCCAACCAGGGATCTCCCACTAGCAGGGAAGCCCCAGCCGGGATAATCTCTAAACCCCCGACCAGGCACTTGGGGTAGCGCAGTGCGTGTGTAAGGGGTGCAGATAGGACAAGAAAGATGAAGGTAAGATCGCGCGCAGTCCATGGCACGTTTGGTAGAGTACCGCTCTGACATTGGCCTGTTATTAATCGGTAAACCACGAAAAACAACCGATCAGAGCGACCAACATGTAGAGTTCTCGTCCAGTCACTGATTGAATACGACCTAGCTGACAAGCAAGTGTCGAAAATCCGTCTTTCCTGATATACGGTCAGCCTTCGACACGTTGTGGCTCCTGAGGGAACTTTCATGTCTTCAAGTCGGAGAGAAGCGATTTCTAAATCAGAATGAGCGGTAGATTTCTCACAGAGAACGTTTAGAGAGCGGGTCAACGGCGTACAACCGTTCTTACGACGCGATGAGACTAGGGTTCGATAGAGGACCTTGCTTCTCCCACCTTTTGAATGTCAATGATGCGCCCCTTCTAGCAGAAAAAACAGCGTTGCGAGTCTTTATGTCCGCGAATGATTTTTGCGTTCTACGCGAAGTCGGGGAACAGCAGTGAAGCTGTGAGCTACCTGAACGAATGCTTTACCATATTTTTCGCCAGAATCTACCAGAAACAACTACCCCTAAACCTTACAAAATACGTGAGGTTAGCTTTAACCGTCAGAGGACAGGTCTCGATAAAACGGTGTTGTTGACGGGCTCGCAATCAACCGGGCTCGCAATCTATCAATCTCTTAAGCGCGAAGTACCTTGTGACTAGGTCGTGGAATCTATTGGCCCAATTACGCTTGATAGCGTGTATGTATAAATCGAGCAGTACTCTACATACGAAGAAAATAAAAAAATAATGCCATAATCCAACATGTGATCCATAATCCAACATGATCAAATGGCGGGCAGCCTCGTTATTAAAGAGTAACTGTCGTATGACATCGGCTTTGATGTAAGCAGTGACAAAGTGCATACGAGAATGCATTCATTACTCGCCGTTTGAGAACAGGCGGAATAACACAAATAGTTGGCCACTAGAATCAGCGTCTCCCGACTTTAGCCATCTACTGATGATTATGTCGTCAATTCCGCAAATAACAGCTCCCATAACAAATTTAAGTTGATAAGGTGGCATCCATCATTTTTTTCATCTATTACTCGTAACATTATATTTATTAATGTTTTATAGGTTTAGGCAGGTCAATACAGTTAATTTACTTTTAGTTTTCCGCCATAATACAATATATAATTTCCTTAATAAGTATTGAATAAATCTCCTTATTTAACTACTATTCATATGACAGACAAATAAGAGCGCTACCACTTCAATGTTAAAAAGTTGTCAGAGAGAAAGTATGCCTAATTAAATTCTTATTAGATTTGTGTATTTGATGATAACAAGTTGCACTAAATTCACTGTTTAGATTTCTTTTGAAAATCATACTGACCAGTGAATTGAAATTCTAATTCTACTTTGTAAGAAGCCCTTTCTTTTGAATAGCCTGTGTGAGCTTCCCACATTTGGCAACAATAAAAAATGGAGTGCGTTTTAACTACGATTCATTAGCGCAAATAATTTAAAGCACGCAAGGATGAATCTCGTGTTGTGACTGAGAGCAAACCACGCCTCGTCTAATGACGCAATGGAAATTCCCAGTGCAACAAGACGCTGAAGGGACGAGTAAACGTGCATAAAATCTGACGTCACGCACGCGATTGTAATCTCGCGTAGTCTCTTAAAAAAAGAAGGGCAAGTTTCCACGTTTTTTGGCTTTGCACAAGGTTCAAGACCACATAAACTACAACACACAGTAATAATTAAATACCGACGAGTGCTTGGAATAAGCATGGTGTCCACTCTTGTCGAAAGTACCCACAATTATGAATATCATCGCCTCCTATGTTATTTCAATCGTGTACATACCTTTTGCGGTTCTCACACGCAACCAATCTTTTTAAATGACGTCTCTAAAGAACAAGAACTTCACAGAGACGTGATGAATTGCACTTTTATTTAAAAAAATATGAAGGATTTGTTTTTAAAAAATGTATCTAAATATTCATGCCAAATGCAACCCGCAACAATCCGTTGCACTTTGTAATCTATTTTGTTACTCCTAAACGAAGCGTTCTAGGGTCTTAAAAACAAAAATTGTTCACCATACCGTAATCTACAGGATGAGATATTGAACATTCTATTACATTTTTGATGGTCCGGCGCTTCTCTATATTACCCCACCAGCTTATAGTCGCGCAGAATCTGCAACTGAATGTGAATTTTAACTAAATACTTGATAGTATACGCGATTTAATTACATGGGTGTACCTCTGTGCTTGGTAATAAACTTTAATAAGAATAATTTGTGTTTAATGTGTGTAATAAGGGTGTAATTTTATTGTTATCATATAACAAAGACACACAGAGCAAGTGACAGACGATCTTGAAGGAAAAAATACATTACAGGCTTAATATGGAAATAGAAAAATTGGAAAGAAGATGTGTACATCCAAGAGTTCTCGCACGAGTACTAAGTGTATGTAATTCTTCGTTTTCTCTTTTTAATGTAAATAGCGACTAGTGTGGTTCATATCAAAATATATTTATCCGCTCTTATTCTCTGTTTTTAAAAAGTATGTAATTGCAATAAGTTTTTCGTACCATATTGCTCAAACGTCGTGGTCATTATTTATATTACATTCCTTTATATTGCCTTCATAATTTAAACCATTTTTTCATGTGAATGCCATATTGAGAAGAGTACGTCCGCAACGATGTAATTTTTCCGTGTACCTTAGGTCACGTCTCCATAACATTACGCCAATAGTTTATTATTGTTAGCAATTGCAAATTGTCCTGCACCTATGAGGACGTGCAGAACGTTTATTTTTTCAGAATTGGAATTTATACATAATATTCTTCACAGAACATTTGTGAACAATTGGACATTAAATTGAGTATAACAATTTCTTCGTGATTACTTTCTCTACTAACGGAACACACATATAAAAGTTACGTTGAAGAACGAACTCAATAATTAAATACTAGAATAGTTGAATAAAAGAACTGATTTCAAAAATAACTGAAACAATATAAAAATAAGATTAAAGATGTAATTTAAAAAAAATTATTATTTGTAATGCGATTTTTGGACAATATTCTTTAAAATGTGTGAAAATAACATGTTGTTGGAATCGTATAGTGATATATTAAATGCTCAAAAATATTAATGTTTTAAGGTGGTAATGTGACTCGCAGGAAGATCGCGTGCGCAGGTGGGGGTACCCGTTCGAGACGCACACTGTGCGAACAGAGGACGGCTTCCTGCTCACGGCGCACCGCATCCCCAGAGGGCGGGGAGGAGGGGCAGGAGGAGAGGGCGGCGAAACGAACGCCGTGGGCGATGGAGTGTCGGGGACAGGCGCTCGCCCGCCCGTGATCCTGCAGCACGGCATGATGGCCTGCTCCGAGTACTTCGTGCTGGGCGGTCCCGACATGGCACCAGGTATAAATTCCCTCAGAGCTCAAGAAAAGTGGCAACATCCCAAAAGTCGCCATTTTGTTTTGCTTTGGGAAGAAATGAGTTTAGAAAATACAGTGGCACCACGGACACATTATATATAAAGTGCCAACGCTAGGATAGCTATGAAGCCGAAAATCTGCGCGTGACACCTTCTTACTACTGACGTTGTGCATAAATGCAAGGCCGATGAGTTGTATACTCATACTTTCTTTTAGAGTTGTGACTAATAATTGAAACAAAGAGAACCACTGGTATATGTCTAATTTTAAACATTTCAAGATTTTCTTTAGCTAAAGTCACTTGAAGTATTTGACTGTATTCGAAAGCATTGCACTTCCATAACCTCAATTGCCTTCCATACCTGACGTATTACACATTTCTGAGTAGTCCACAAAACAAGTAGAGTTACCTTATTGATTTCAGTTATTAATCAGTTAAATGAAACTACCTATACCAGTTGATGATACTAAGCAAATTCAGTAAGCGAATACTTTAGGAGCAAAGTTAACAAACAAAGTGGCATTGACAATTTCATGTTTCTCATCTCCGAACGCTGAATGAAACAAATACGGGTAGTATTTATACTCCTGGTTGCATGTCACGTAATTAAACTAGATCGTAATTTTCTAGCCGCTAAAACGTAATTTACTGTCATTATTACGGTAATAAATGATTATTTATTGATTTTTTCATTTTGTTAAATATGGATTGCGGTTGGCCAACAAATTACGTTCTAGCAGAAAATACACTTTAAGTTCTATAAAACTATATTTTAATGATATGAATAATCGTTTAATTGAAGTCAGGAGTTGCACACGCCACAATCTTACTTTATCTCGCGTAGCTGCATTTGTAGGGGTTGCCAACCTAGTTCTATATATTTGAGAGTGGAACTATTGATTGAGAGCATACTCCGTTCTAAAAACTTGCTCATAATGCAGAACACTCGCATATGAAAATAATTGAAATGCAGATGCTTCGTTCACAATACCAAACTACCGATTCATAGAGAATAATTAATATAATATTATTTGGGAATGAGAGTAAAAATCTAGCTGTACCTTATATTGAGGGTATTTAATAGCAGTACTATTACCTACTGGCTCATTGGAATCGATTCGTACCTTTTTAACTAAAAATCTCTCCAAAGAAAATTGCTTTAGACTTCTCTTTAGAACGTCACGTAAATATGACATTACTTTGTCATTGAAAACATCAATTGCTTGCACTGCTACAGCCTTGTTCTCGTAGTATTTTTCTACAAAAGTTTTCAAAAATTTGATAATATTCGTAACCACGAGGACTGGAGTTATGAAGTTGTCCTCACACGACAGTCTGGAGAGAGATAGTTGCCCTCAAGGCTCGCGACAGCAGTTCTCGCAAATATTCAACACCTGTGGGAAGTTAAGACGTGTTGGGTAAGACAAGGCCCCCCTTCCCTCTCTCGGCGACGTTTCGCGCGTGCGTGGCCCAAAGTTTAGCAAATTATTAAACTGATTGTGAGAAAATTGCTTTGCGCACAGTTCTGCTGTATGGTAAGATGAGAGGGGGATGGCTAATCAGTTCTACTCGTATTTCAAAGCATCTCTCGAGTTAAAATACCTTCGAACTCGTCTCCAAATAACTACAAACTAGTTGTTCGCAATTTAAATCACGTAACGATCCCAGAATGTGACTCGAAATTTGGCTAAACACTGAAGATTGTGTTACCGAAAACCCGGTGTTACGGGAGTAAATTCCATGTCATAATGAAATTTCGTCACAGCGATAACTCTTACTTCGATATCACTTGGTTGAGTGAGAATGTTCGGGTAAGAGCAAATCCCCTAGCAGAATATTGTGACAGATGCGTGTGCACGCACTTTTCTATATACGTATGCTGCGGGAATGTACGCAGTTCGTGCCACAATGTACTCAAACATTTAGGTAACAGTAATCAGTAGCAAACTGTGAATGTGAGTATTAACTCATCCCAGCGCGTCAACTACTTTAGGTCATTAGTCTTAGAAAAGTAACTCCATCATCGGAGATATAACAATGGCTACATTTTCGTAGGATTTATGACTACGATAGTTTACGCGGCCGGAATTAATTAGCAAATAAATATTCTTAGAATACAGAGAAGAATACTCGATCAATATTTGAATTTCAGACTAAAGCCTCGCGGCCACTGGGTTGGTAGGAAAGGGACGGACGGGACAGGGCGGGACGGAACAGAAAAGGAACAGAACAGAACGAGACGGGACGGGACGGGACGGAAAGGAAGGGGGTTTTCAGTGACTTACTCTAGGATGGCTCAGGACAGACGGACAAACAGACAGATGGACGGACAAAACGTGGCGGGACGGAACGTGCCATGACTGTTCGGGACGGGACATGGTGGTACGAGACGGGACATGGGGGTACAGAACACGTAGGACAACTCGTTTGCAAAGAGTGGAAAGTGCGAATCGCCCCGTTCAGACTGCGAATCCCTAATGCGCGCACCCTTTATGGAAACAATGTTACCAACTTCTAAAATGTCGCATCCGCACCTACAACTGACGAGGCGAGCTGTTGCAGCCCTGCGATTGGCCGACGCGGGCTACGACGTGTGGATGACCAACGTCCGCGGAAACCAATTCTCCAAGAAGCACGAGACCCTGGGGAGGCGCGACCGCCGCTTTTGGATGTTCAGGTGCGTGAACATCGCTTCTCCTCATTGGCCACACACATTTGCTTCGGTGTGACGTGGGGGGAGGGCAAACAATCAATGGGCCAGAGCACCAGGGAAACAGGCTTCTTTCACACCCATTAGAGTGTGGGAATGTCGAACGGACAGAATTGGTTGAATATATATTAAATGGAATGTGCGTATATGTATCGCACATACTCGCAAAAACTAATCTACCGATTTCGCTGAAATGTTCACACTTTGTTCTTATTAGTAATGGGAGTGTTTAAAGAGTGGTTTGAGTTAATTCGGACATGTAGGGGCGAGGTTGATGATTATTTCAATTTTTCATTTCATTTCATTCGTTTATGACAACTCAAGCGCCCCTGAACTCTACGTAACCCGCCTCACAGTTAAGAGATTTATACGCGCGTTAAGGAAATTATAAGCACCGCATACACATAGTCTGCCCCGGTGTAAAATATCGGCTGGAATTATTACCTGAATATCGGACAAGTGAATCAAAATTCTCCAAGAAACAACTTTCGTAAGACATCTTATTAAAATACGCGATTATAAATGTATTTATTTTACACTCCATCTAATGTAATAAAACGTTATTTAACGAATTTCGTACAATGTTCGAATGAATTATAATTTTCGTTTAAATTTGTATATCCCGCAAAAGGTGATTGATTAACGTGGAGAGTAGGCAATAAAAGGTCTAGAACAGCTAAGCTTCTTACCCCTTTCTTGAACAATCATTAAGTCATGAGTTGTATTTTACTTACACTCCAAGCATTCCAAAAATTGTAGTAACACATCTTGTTAATTATTTATATATAGAGATGTTTCTTGTGTCTAGGAGAAGTTTCGTTTAAAATAAACAAATATCGCCAATATAGTGCTGTTTCTCATTGCTAATTCTTACGCACGTCAACAAGCACACAACGGTTCCGCCAGTTCTCCCCACATGAAATATCAAATCCAAAAGCACACGACAAAATTCGTTTATTCTTCTTTAACTAACATAACATCTCAACTCACCGAGACGACAACAAATGCTCCATTCACACCAAGAGCGGCTGCTTCTCAACTGCACTCCTGTGCAACGTACAAATGTGCACCACCCTGAAACAAACAGAAGAGAGAATCTTTCAGATGCATTTCAAAACGTATTTATGGGGAGTGATGATTTGTTACCCGAAGCTGTTCATTCCCCCCCCCCTTTGCTTTTTTTTATTTTAAATAACTGTATTTCATTATCTTGCTACAATATTAATTTTTATCACATGGCAGTTCGCCAATTCATTTCCATTTCTGCCTCTCGCACCATCCACCGAATTTAATTTGTTTGGCTCCTTTCTAGTTGGCACGAGATGGGCGTGTACGACATCCCGGCGTTTATCGACTACATCCTGAACGCGACGCAGCAGGAGAAGCTGTTCTACGTGGGACACTCCCTGGGCAACTCCGTGTTTTATGTGGCCATGAGCATGCGGCCGGAGTACAACGCCAAGATCCGCCTGCAGGTGTCCCTGTCACCGAGCATATTCTTTGACGGAATGAAGACAGGGCCTTTCGCAGTCGCAGTCGCCAACATAAACTACGTAAAGGTAATCCCGAGATATCCCTGTTATGCTTCGTAATGTTTAATGTTTGTAACGGTTCAAAAATTAGGGTTGATTTAAATTAAATTGGCCGCTCAGAGCATAAACTGTCGTCACTGAATGGAACTTCCTACGGTTCGAGTCGCGACAGTGCCAGAATTTTCGACCATTTTATAAAATTTAAATTAATTCTTCAAAAAAAGTTACGCGCTTTAAATAAAGGCTTCAAAAGTGTCCGTCACAACACCTAATGTCACATTGTTCGAAACAGCTGACGATCGGCTTCGAAATACAAGTACATATGAAAAGCTAGCCGGAAACCTTTTCTTGATCATATACAGTGGGTCCCTCTGCACAAAATTCTGTGGTATTAAGCTGCATTGAGAAAAAAATCGAATTTGGGCCAGCTTTTTTTTATTCGTGACCACTGTGAGGCGACTGCTTTGATCGTTAATTTACTAAGATTTCTCCCATCAATACGTGGCGAATGCTGGAGCAGTATCCTAACAAAGGGGTCACGGACCGCGCTTAATATTTTCTTCCCGTCCTTGTTATATCATCATCCCTTACTTACATTTACATGCACTACACATTACACTGTCTCAGGTAGGAGATATGTGGATGTGGAAAACCGCATAAGCCGACGCGCAGGTTGGCGCCTGATCTCGCTATCCCCTGGAGTATTGCTACCCGCACCTCACGTGATAAAGAGTCCGGTGCACACTTACGGCACTAATGGCTTTCTCATTTGACGAAATAATCAATCATTAAATTAAATTGATGAAGTAACTTCAATTCAAAGTGGTTAGAAATAGCTTTCAAGTTCACAAACTGGGCATTCCGTTCTCGATAATAATGACATTTCTGCCAAAAATATATTTGTAGAGTGCCGTTGTTTTAAAATTATTAAAGAAAGATACAAAATATATTAGACGCGTCAGAGCTTATGAAACACTGCTCGATGTTAGAACGCATTGTCAACATTAACCTATTAAAGTTTTGTTCCGTTCGATAATTTAAGGTAGTACGTGCGACACTAGTTTAAACGCACAACAATTCGATAGCTATCACAAACCTCGAAGGGTGAGGCAGTCGCTGTCGCTGTTTCTCTAGGTGTAGGTCACGTTGTCGCTTCATCGCTCCACGTTAGTGCACTTAGTAGTGAGTCACAAAGAAAAGAGGACAGTTGTCTTCGCTGACAAGAATAAGATTATAATTTCGCAAAAACAGAATATCATACACAACCTGTGATTGACGAAGCATGCAGATGATCCAAGGCAAATCTGGATAATTCACGATAATAGGTATTAGATAGATTAGATAAAATTCAAAAACGGGCCTCAAGGTTTGTAAATCGCGGGTGCGTTGGTGACGAACGAGAAGAATGGGAGTCCCTCTCTAAGAGAAGGGAACGGGCGCGTTTATGCGTAATGTATAAGACATACAGAGGGGACACAGCATGGGCCAGATATCGGTAAAAGATTACAGAAATCAGATTATAAAAGCAGTTGCGGAACCATCCTTGCGAAAACTATGACTGTAGAAAACGCAAAGAAACTGATTGTATGGCAAGTTCTCCTTTGTGAAAGTCGCCACTTATAGTAGATTGAATAACAACTACCTCGCAGAAGCTACTAGAGGCTCTTCCTTCTAATGAGCCAAAATATTAAAATATACTTCATCTCATCTAGATCATCTTGATAATACTGACTGAGACTTTCTCTTTTATCTTTATTATTATTATTATATATTGATTATTATTATTATTAATTATATATTTTATTATTATTATTATTATTATTTATTATTATATACTATATTATTATATTATTATTATACTTTTTTATTTTATTGTTAATATTCCTTATTGCTCTTTTATTATTAATATTACTATATACTTTTATTATTATGTATTGGCTCATTAGATATTTATCGTCATTGTCCGTATACAGATGAAGTCGATATGGAGTGTATGTAGTGTAGTTGTAGCTGAAGTGTTATGCTAATCTAGAAGTGAATTAGAGCTAGCTAGAAAGTAAATTGGAACTTTATATCGACCCCCTAATGTCTAATAGTAAACCTATTGTAAATGTTTAAAATTCTTGCGTAATTCTAATCTAATTGTTATCATGTTTGCCCACCGAGCATTAGCTCAAAGCGCAACTTCTAAAAATCGATCTATCTATCTATCCTATTAAATATTCTTTAAAATTTGTGAAAAAGTTTACACAAAGAGAGCTACAATTTTACATTTTGGATTTTGACCGAGTGTCAAATGCAGGAATAACTTCATTTAATCCTCATGCCAAGATGAAAAGATAATTTGCGTCGATAAAATATAGTTCATCTCTTGACCTCTCTTGTAAATGAAGACAAGTCTCTTTTGTGCTTTTAGACGTACGTATCACTACCTACGGTGTGACGTGAACAAGCTATTTATAAACCACCAACTACTTACTCATGATACTTAGATACCCACTTGTCACCGACACTTATAGCTGAGTAGCAACATTTCCAAAGCGACGTTTGACGCTGTTGACCGGGAACAGTCTTGACATTACTTTGCATTCCTAGTTATCATTTACCTACAATATAGTAGGAAAATAGTTTACCGAAAAGACAAACACCACCGAACACGCATCACGTCATCCCTTTTACTGATTATAATACACTTAACTCTTGCCGATTTTCTTCTGTAAATATTACGTTGTCCAGCTGCCTGTTGTCCAAACGTAATTCAAAAACCAATGACTTCGTTTCTAAGATCTAACATTCTCGCCAAAGCCCTTAAAAGATTGGAATCCATCGTGTTGCAATCACCTGAATGGTCAATAAAAGCTGTTACAATTAAACACAAGTTTCCACAGTATAATAAAGGTTAACTCGTTAAGACGTTGTTCTATGGAGTGGAAAGAACTCCGCATGTTCATAATTAACACTCACTCTTAGAATCTCCATGAAACAGAAGTGAAATGGAGAAATAAATATTACCTAATGGAAAACGTCCAATAGAGCTTTAAAAAACGATCTGTTTATACAAACGTGCATGATTCGGCTTCATGAAGCTGACATTTCTAACCACTCCTCCGAGAATCATCACTCCATTAATTTTTACAATTCAACCGACCAAATACTCCACTGGGAAATAAAACTAGGTGTGAATTGGAGTGTTCCACCTTTCCTGCCATGTTTCAAACTCTGACAATTATTTTTGAAACAGCATGCGTTTATTCCACTCCACGGTAGACAAAATAATACAAATGTTCTTAGTATCTCATTCACCACTGTTACGTTAGTACTAGTATGGCCTCACCACATACAAAAAGGTACAGTCAAATCAAACTTTCCTATAACAAACTTAAGTGATCCCGCAGCTATACTTTAGTAATTTCAACATTACATTTCAGGTTGTTGATTTGTGACCCGAGTTCCACATTGAACAGGATTGTGCACAAGTATCCAAGCGCAGAGAAAGCGCCATTACACGCAATATTCACTATGAACCAACCACCACCCACTCACCCTTGTTTGCAATAACACCTCATTCTTAACAGCATTCGCGTTAAAACGCTCAACTGCCGTGTGTAATTACGCTCCTGTCATGTAACTGGCAAAAAAGCGTTGTCTCGACCACGTAAACTCCTCAACCATTGCTTTTACCTACAGACCTCTGCTATCAATATAGCCTACCGTTGTACGGAAAAAAACTTATTTTCCCTATTTAATTCCGGGTTATCCGTGAACAGCACGTAAACCAGGCCCTAAAGATAATATTTTCATGCTCACGTACGCGGTTTCTGTATTAAATCTCTCGGCACTACTACGTTTCCTACGCACTCGTTTGCCTTCTGCGTTGCATCGAATCTCTATTTTCACGTTGGCTATTTGAATACGTTGCCAGATAATAATCCAAAAAAATAGCTCTTTTTCCTGCGTGCTCTTTCTAACCATTTTACTCTCTTCATCGTTTGTCGCCTAAATACAATCGTTTGTCTCATACCTACAGCCAGACACTAGGACATCACGACACTCCGGCACACACGACGACAGAACTTGTTGAGCCAGTTCTGTGGTTACAAAGACAGTCGCTGTAGGACGGTGTTAGAAGCTTATGAATTTCGTTCGAAAGAATTTCTACGAACCTTGAAAAACCTTAGTACATTTCTATGTATGTCTTTTATTAGACAGTCCTAGCTCCAACAAGCTAGGGTACTTTAAATACCACTCTTGCAAAAACGACCTAACTCATTAAAGCGACCAAGATTTTCAAAAAATCGCAACGAAAGGAAATAAATTAGGTTACAGGACACCTCTTTTCTGCAACCCGCCCTCAACTTTGCAGACACTGGAGGAATTGATGGCAACATTCCGTTCAATAAGGAGATCTCCGACCACGGGCCTCATTGGGCATCATAACTACAAAAATTTGGAAATTTCTTCACAATGTTTATTTGATAAAAATACGGACCAACGACGTTAGGCTATTACAGCTCTCGCGCATTTTCTTCTTTTATTTGTGAGTTTTTGTTGACACTAACGCGTTTTTAAAACCCAGCTTTCCGGTCGTTCAGCGCCCTGCCATCACAGAGTTAAATTTATAGAATTTAACATCGTTACTTTCATGTTCAAGTCTCTTCTTCGTCTCTCGCAGTCAGTTAGTACCCTTTATCTCTTTGGCAGTTCTAGCGGCTCGATAGCCGCTAATCCTATGGCCATCAGACGGCACGTCACTCCCAATTCCCAGGAACCCCCGCACGGACTCCGAAATTTCACTTATAATCACCTCCGAGACTCTCACGAACCGTCACAAAAGAATTCTGCCAAAGCAGTGCCCGCTCAAGAGATACGTGAACTGGCATTAGAGAAATGTAATAATAATTAAATAATAAAATAATAATGATATTTACATTCCCAACATAACAGAAAAAACTTTAAGTCGTCAATGTATTTCTAAATACTTAATCTCTACATTATTTAGTTTCTGCACCTGAATCTTCAGTGCCCCTTCTTCAAACCAATGTAATTGTACTCGTTTACGCTTCTTTAGAGTCGCGTACTTCAACACTTGGCCCACCTTACGAAATTGCCTCTCTTAAAAATCCGTCTCAACTTGTTACATGATACACTAGTTATCAGCTCGTGAGAAAGCTACTTTAACAAGATAATTGCGCAGTGGCGTTCGTCTTGTGCGTCGGGAAAAATTGACCTCAAAGTTATTCCGTAAGTGACTTGAAGCTCCCGAATGTGTGGCAGTATTGTATTTATGAACCGAATCTTAAAACAATAACAACCATTAAACAGTGTACATACTCTCACGAACATTACGTTTATTTAACAAAAATTAAAAAAGTATCGAATTACTGGGCAGAAATACTTTGACAACGATGTTAAGTATTCTTGGTCAGCTTGCCTCTGGACGCATGCCCGCGAACTGCCAGAAACTAGTTATCCTTTTCGGTTGCACAACTAAAGTCATCTACTTATAAACAGACAGCAATAACACTTACCCGAAAAGGTTTCGTTAAAAACTCGTATCGCACATAAATCAATAAATCTTAAATTAGTATTATGAGAATAAAAGTTCATCCTATCCATCAACATACAATCACTATTACATTAGTAGTTTGGTTGTATTATGATTTCGTGAATAGACCATCTAAAGCACTCGGATTGATTTCGTTAATAAAAAATAGGACCACTTATAAAAAAATATATTCCTCGGTTATATTGCTTACAGGAGACAACCTATATATACACCTCGAAAAGATACGAGTATATTCATGTGCTAACCAATCTATTTACGATGTCTTTCATACAAATATTTCTACAAATACTTTTTATCGCTGAGACCCTTCATGACTGGCCCGATAAACTCTTCACCGTGAGTCTGGTATGGTATCCGCGTTTCCGGTGAACTTCTGCTTTGGAACTCGTTTTGCACAGCTCTACCATTAGACAACGAGTCTAATCGTTGACCCTAACTGTCTATGCGTCCAACAGGTTGATTACGGTTTTGCAGCCGCAAAAAACGAGTTCTTCTTTAAAATCACTAATTACCAGAAATCATAGTGTAGCAGGTTAAACTCCAAGATTAGGGTTAAAAAATCAATGGATAAAGTACAGTTAGAAAATCCGAAAAAGTAGAAAGATTTATCTTCTATCTAACCACCATTCCAAATTATTTCGTGCGTCGGAGAATGTTTACTTGAAGTATTTCAAACTACCCCAATCCATCCCACTTTTTTTTTTCCTCTTTACCCTTATATAACCCAAAACCCCCCTAAAATTAATTTTGTTTTCCATACCCCTCTTTTTTCTCACTGCGGACCCGGGTGTTTGTGTGTGTGTGGTGTGTTGTGTGTGTGTGTGTGTG
>BOPP01000182.1:941154-1018419 GCA_017312745.1 Gryllus bimaculatus
TATACTCCCTGGTTGCTTGATCAACTAATTAAACTAAGATCGAATTTTCTAGCCGCCTAAAAACCGTAATTTACTGTCATTATTTACCGTGAATTAAAAGACGTATTATATTGATCTTTTCATTTTGTTTAAATATGGATTGCCGGTTGGCCAACAAAATTACGTTCTAGCAGAAAAACACTTTAAGTGTCTATATAAAACTATGTTTTAATGATATGAATAATCGTTTATTGACAGTTCATCGAGTTGCACACCACGCCAACCAATCTTACTTATCTCGCTTAGCTCGCATTGTGTAGGGTTTGCCAAAACTAGTTCAGAATATTGAAGTCGGAAATATTTGATTAGCAGCATTTACCGTTCTGAAAAATTGCTCATAATGCAGAACACTCGCATATGAAAATAATTGAAACTGCAGATGCTTTCGTTCACAATACCAAAACTACCGATTCATAGAGAATAATTAATATTAAATATTATTTGGGAATGAGAGTAAAAATCTAGCCTGTACCTTATAACTGAGGGTATTTAATAGGCAGTACTATACCTACTGCTCATTGAATCGATTCGTACCTTTTTAACTAAAACTCTCCAAAGAAATTGGTTTAAGACTTCTCTCTTAGCAACGTCACGTAAATATTTGACATTACTTTGTCATGAAAACATCAATTGCTTGCACTGCTACAAGCCTGTTTTCTCGTATATTTTTTGTATTTTTCTTTTACCAAAAAGTTTCAAAATTTGATAATATTGTAACCACGAAGGACTGATGGTTATTGAAGTTGTCCTCACACGACAGGTCTGGGCAGAGACGATAGTTGCCCTCAAGGCTACGCGACAGCAGTTCCTCGCAAATATTCTAACACCTCGTGGGAATAAGAATAACGAACGTGTTGGTAAGACAAGCCCCCCCTTCCCTCTCTCGGCGACGTTTCGCGCTGTGTGCCCCCAAAGCTTTAGCAAAATAATAAACTGATTGTGAAGGAAAATTTGCTTTGCGCCACAGTTCTGTGTATTGTAAGATGAGAGGGGATGGCTAATATCAGTTCTACTTCGTATTTCAAAGCATCGCCCTCGAGTTAAAATTACCTTCGAAACTCGGTCTTCAAATAACTACAAACTAGTTGTTCGCAATTTAAATCACGGAAGAATGCCCACGAATGTGAGCTCGAAATTAAGCTAAACACTGAAGATCTTGTGTTACCGAAAACCCGGTGTTTAGGGAGTAAAATTCCATGTCATAATGAAATTTCGTCACAGACATAACCTCCTTACTTCGATATCACTTGGTTGAGTGAGGAATGTTCGGGTAAGAGCAATCCCCTTAGCAGAATATTGTGGGGACAGCATGCGCTGCACCCACTTTTCCTATATACGTATGCTGCGGGAAGTGTACCCGCAGTTCGGCCAACAATGTACCTCCAAACATTTAGTAACAGCTAATCCAAGTAAGACAAACTGTTGAATGTGAGTATTAACTCATCCAGCGCGTTCACAGCTACTTTAGGTCATTAGTCTTAGAAAAGTAAAAACTCCATCACGGAATATAAACAATGGTACATTTTCGTAGGAATCTTATGACTCGATAGTTTACGCGTGCCGGAATTAATAGCAAATAAGATATTCTTAGAATACAGAGAAGAATATTTGAATTTCAGACTTAAAGCCTCGCGGCCACTGGGTTGGTACCAGGAAAGGGACGGACGACAGGGCGGACGCGAAGCAGAAACAGGAACAGAACCAGAAAACGAGACGGGACTGGACGGCGCGACGGGACGGAAAGGAAGGGGTTTCTCCGTGACTTACTCTAGGATGCCTCAGAACAGACGACAAAACAGGACACGACGACCAGACAGAACCGTGCGGGACGGAAACGTGCCATGACTGTTCGGCGACGGACAGGTGCCTGTCGAGACGGGAACATGGGGGTACAGAACACGTAGGACACTCGTTTGCAAAGAGTGGAAAGTGCAATCGCCCCCGTTCAGACCCGGCGAATCCCTAATGCGCCGCACCTTTATGGAAACAACTGTGTAACCAACTTCTAAAATGTGCCATCCGCACCTACAACTGACGTCGCGAGCTGTTGCAGCCCGGCCATGCGACTTTGGCCGACGCGCGGGCTACGACGATGCTGGATGACAACGTCCCGGAGCACCAATCTCCAGAGCACTGGAACACCAATTCTTCCAAGAAGCACCGAGACCCCGTGCGAGGGCGCGACGGCCGCTTTTCGGGATGTTCAGGTGCTGCGTGAACACGCTTCTCCTCCATTGGCCACACACATTTCTTCGACTGGCACGTGCAGGGAGGGCAAAACAATCAATCTGGGCCAGCAGAGCGCCAGGGAAACAGGCTTCTTCCCACCTATTTAGAGTTGTTGGGACTTCGTAACGGACAGAATTGGTTGAATATATAAATGAATGTGCGTATATGTATCGCACATACTCGCAAAAAAAACTAACTCTACCGATTGTCCGCTGAAACTGTTCACATTTTGTTCTTAATAGTAATCGGAGTGTTAAAGAGTGGTTGAAGTTAATTCGGACATGTAGGGCGACGGTCTGATGATTATTTCCAATTCTTCATTCATATTCGTTATAGACAATTCAAGCGCCCGCTGAACTCTACGCAACCCGCCTCCACAGTTAGCAGAGATGTTTATACGCGCGTTAAGGAAATTCTATAAGCACGCGCAACACATAGGTCTGCCCCGGTGTAAAAACAATTATTTTTCGGGGGCTGGAATTATTACCTGAATATCGGACAACTGAATCAAAATTCTCCAAGAAACAACTTTCTTAAGACATCTTTATCTAAAATACGGCGTATATAATGTATTCATTTTACACCCATCTAATGGTAATTAAAACCGTTATTTAACAATTTTCTGTACAATGTTCCGAATGAATTTATAATTTTCGCGTTTAAATTTGTATTCCGCACGATAAAGGTGGATTGATTAACGTGGGAGAGTAGACAATAAAAGTCTCTAAACACACTAAGCTTCTTACCCCTTTCTTGAACAATCATAAGTCATGAGTTGTATTTTACTTACACTCCAAGCATTCCAAAAGAATTGTAGTATACACATCTTGTTAATTATTATAATAAGCAGTTTCTTGTGTCTACGGAGACGTTTCGTTAAAATCAAACAAATCATCGGACCAATATTAAGTGCTGTTTCTCATTGCTAATTCTACGCACTGTCAACAAGCACGCACAACGTTCCGCCAGTTCTCACCACATGAAAATAGTCAAAATCCAGAAAGCACACACAAAAATTCGTTTATTCTTCTTTAACTTAACATATTATCTCAACCTCACCGCAGACGACAACAAATGCTCCATTCACACCAAGAGCGGCCTGCCTTCTCAAACTGCCACTCCTGGCAACGTACAAATGTGCACCACCCTGAAAACAAACAGAAGAGAGAATCTTTCAGATGCAATTTCAAAACTGTATTTATGAGTTATGATTTGTTACCCGAAGCTGTTCATTCCCCCCCCTTTGGCTTTTTTTATTTTAAATATAACCTGTATTTCATTATCTTGCATACAATATTAATTTTTTTTATCAACATTGCAGTTCGCCAAATTCCATTTTCCATATTCTGGCCTCTCGCACCATCCACAATTAATTTGTTTGGCTCCTTTCTAGTTGCACGAGAATGTGCGGTTGTACGACATCCCGCGTTTATTACGGACCTACATCCTGAACGCGGACGGAGCAGGAGAAGCTGTTCTACGTGCGGGACCACTCCCTGGCAACTCCGTGTTTTATGTTGGCCATGAGCATGCGCCGGATACAAACGCCAAGGATTTCGCCTCAGGCTTGCTCCCTGTCACGAGCACTACTTCTTTGACGAATGAAGACAAGCGCGGGCTTCGCAGCGCAGCGCCAACTATAAACTACCGTAAAGGTAAATCCCGAGATATCCCTGTTACTGCTTCGTAAATGTTTAATGTTTTGTACGCGTTTTCCAAAAATTAGGGTGATTTTAAATTAAGATTGTTCCGCTGCAGGAGCTATTTAACTGTCGTCACTGGAAGGAAACCTTCCTCGGTCTCGAGGTCGCGGAACAGATTGCCAGAATTTGTCGACCCATTTTATTAAAAATTTAAATTACTTCTTCCAAAAAAAGTTTACACGCGCTTTAAATAAAAGGCTTCAAAAGTGTCCCGTCACCAACACCTAATGTCCACATTGTTCCGAAAACAGCTGACGGATCGCCTTTCGAAATACAAGTTACATTATGAAAAAGCTACCGAAAACCCTTCTCTGATCCATATTACAGTGCGGTCCCTCTGCCACCAAAATTCTGTGTATTAAAGCTGGCATGAAGAAAAAAAAATCGAATTTGGCCAGGCTTTTTATTCGTGCACCATCGGTGAGGCGACTGCTATTGATCTTGAATTACTAAGTTGCTCCCACAATACGTGGCGAAGCTGCTTGAAGCAGTATCCTAACAAAGGAGTCACCGACCGCGCTTAATATTTTCTTCCCCAGTCCTTGATCATCATGCAATCCCTTACTTATACATTTACCTGCACTACAATTACACTGCTCAGGTAGGAAGATATGTGGAGTGGAAATACCGCATAAAAGCCGCCGCCCGCAGGTTGGCCCGCCCTGATCCGCTAATCCCCTGGAGTATTGGCTACCCCGCACCTCACCGTGATAAAGAGCTTCCTGCTGTGCACACTTACGGCACTAATGGCTTTCTCATTTGACGAAATAATCAATCATTTAATTAATATTGATGAAGTAAACTTCAATTCAAAGTGGTTAGAAATAGCGTGTCAAGTCTCACCAAACGGGATTCTCGTTCTCGATAATAATTGACACTTTCTGCCAACAAAATAATATTTGTCTAGAGCCCGTTCGTTTTAAAATTATTAAAGAAAAGATACACAATATATTAGAACGCGTCAGAGCTTGTATGAAACACTGCTCGATTTTAGAACGCCATTGTCAATCTAAACCTATTAAAGTTTTTTCCGTGCATAATTTAAGGTCAGTACTGCGACCACTTATTTTATAACGACAACAATTCGAAGCTATCACAACCTCGAAGGGTCATGCAGTCCGCTGTTCGCTTTCTCTAGGTGTAGCGTCAGTTGTCGCTTATAGCTCACGTAGTGCATTCAGTACGTGAGTCCACAACAGAAAATATAACGATTGTCTTCGCTACAAGAATAAGTCATAATAAATTCGCAAAAAACAAGAATATTCCATTACCACAAACCTGTGACTTGACGAAGCATGCGCAAGGATTGGCATCACGATAGATGAGGCACAGCGGATCAAGTGCGTCCGGGCGATGCGGCATCTCACCGTATAAGTATTAGGATTATAATTAGCACAATGAGCAAGATTAAACGGCGCCCTCACAGACTTGTTGTAAATCGCGGCCGCGCGTTCCGGGTGGACAACATGAAAGAATGCGGATCCTCTCTAAACGAGGAAGGGGATACGGCCTTATCGTCTATCATGTTAAAGGACATACAGACTGGGGACACAACATGGGCAGATATCGCCGTAAAAGATTTACAGAAATCAGATTATAAAAGCATAGGGGAACCTGCCTTGCGAAAATATGACTGCGTAGAAAACCAAAGAACTGATTTATGGCAAGTTCTCTCCTTTGTGAAAGTCGCCACTTATAGTAGAATTTGGAATAAACTACCTGGCAGAAGCACTAGAGGCTCTTCCTTCTAATGAGCCAAAAATTTAAAATTATCACTTCATTCATCTAGATCATCTTGAATAATACTGACTGCAGACCACTTTTATCTTTATTATTATTATTATTGATTATTATAGTATTATTAAATTATATATTATTATTATTATTATTATTATTATTATTATTATAACATTTATATTATATATTATATATTATTATTATACTTTTATTATTGTATTGTTAAATTCCTTATTGCCTTTTATTATAATATTACTATATACTGTTATTATGTATGTATTGGCTCATACGTATATTTATCGTCATCGTCCTGTATACAGATGAATCGATCATGGAGTGTATGTAGTGTAGTTGTAGCTGAAGTGTTATGCTAATCTAGAAGTGAATTTTAAGAGCTAGCTAAGAAATGAAATTGGAACTATTATATCGACCCCCTAATTTCTAATAGTAAACCTATTGTAAATGTTATAAAATTCGGTATTTCTAATTCTAATCTAATTTTATCATGTTTGCCACCGAGCATTAGCTCAAAGCGAACTTTAATAAATCTATCTATCTATCTATCTATCTATCTATTAAATATTTTAAATTTGTGAAAAAGTTTAACACAAGAAGTTAAATTTTACATTTTGATTTTGAGAGTGTCAAAGGTGGAATAACTTCAATTTAATCTCATGCAAGATGAAAGATAATTGCGTTCGATATTAATAGTCATTTCTTACCTCTTGTAAATGAAGAAAGTTCTTTTGTGCTTTTAGACGACGTAGGTGGAGTAAAAGCTATTTATAACCACAATATTACTCTAGATACTTAGATACCACTTGTCACGACATATAGCTTGAGAGACAAATTTCAAGGGAGGTATTGACGCTATTTGACGAAATGTTTGACATTATTTGCATTCCTAGTTATCATTACCTAAATATTGTAGAAAAGTGTACGAAAACAAACACACGAAACGCAAGTCATTCCTTTACTGATATAATACATAACTCCCTGCGCGATTTTCTTCTTATATTACGTGTCAGTGGTTGTCAAACGTAATGCAAAACCAATGGACTTCGTTTTCTAAGATCAACATTCTCGCAAAGCCCTTTAAAAGATGAATCCACGTGTGCAATCACCTGAATGGTCAATAAGCTGTAGCAATAAAAAATCACAAGTGTTATTAAAGTTTAACTGCGTAAGAGTTGTTTATGAGTGAGAAATACCGCATGTCATATTACGCTCACTTTAGAATGCATGAACAGAAGTGAAAGGAGAAATAAAATACCTAATGAAAACGCAATAGAAGGTTAAAACGTCTGTTTATAAAATGTGCATGATTCGGCTTCATGAAGTGATCTAAACCACTTGAGAATATCACTTCATTAATACAATTCAAGACAAATATACTGGGAAATAAATAGGTGTGAATTTTGTTCCATTTTCTGCCATGGTTTTCAAATCTTGAAATTATTTTGAACAGATGCGTTCATTCCACTCCACGGTAGATATAAATAATACAAATGTTCTAGTATTCATTCACCACTGTTGTTACTGAGTATGCCTCACACATAAAAGGTACAGTAAATCAAACTTCTATAACCAAATTAAGTATACACCGCAGCTATATTTAGTAATTTTAGATGTAATTTCAGTTGTAATATTGTCAGAAGTGTCAATGAACAGCGCATGTGCACAAGTTTCCAAGGAGAGAAAGCGCCATTACCGCAATATTCACTATGAACCACCACCACCACTCACCCTTTGTTGCATAAACCTATTTAAAGATTCGTTAAACGCTAATGGTGCTGTAAGTGCTGTCTTAACGGAAAAAAGCGTTGTCGGACATGTAAACTGTTAACCATTCGTTTACCTAAGCTCTGCTATAATATAGCCTACGTTGTTACGAAAAAGTTATTTTCCTATTTATATTGAGGTTATGTGAACAGCACGTAAACAGCCCTAAAGATAATATTTCTCAATTGCTCCAGCGTACGCGGTTTTCTTGTATTAAATCTGTGGCATACTGTTTCCTAGCACTCGTTTTCTTCTGCTTGATGATTCTATTTTCAGTTGTATTTGAATACGTGCAGATAATATCCAAAAGAAATAGTTTTTTTCTCGTGTCTAAAAATTTCTTTCTTCATTTTTTTCGCAATTACGAAGTTTGTCTCCAACCTACGCAGTACATAGGACATACGACACTCGGACACCACGGACGAGAACGTTTGAAGGAAGTTTGTAGTCAAAGACAGTCGTGTGGACGGTGTAAGAAGCTTTGGAATTCGTCAAAGAATTTCTACGAACCTTGAAAACTATAGTACATTTTATGTATTTCTTTTGATAGAAGTACTAGTAAAAGGGTTATTAAATACCACTCTTGCAACGACCTACTCATTAAAGGACCAAGTAGTTTTAAAAATCCGCTAACGAAGGAATAAAATGTTACAGGACACTTTTTTTGCAACCCGCCCTCAATCTTGCAGAACATGGAGGGATTATGGCAATTCCGTTTCAGATAATGGAGATTTCCGACACGGTTCATTAGGCATTATAACTAAAAATTTGGAAATTTCTTACAATGTTTATTTGATAAAAACGAGCAACGAGTTGGTATTAAGTTCGAGCATTTTCTTTTTTATTTTGTTGAGTTTTTGTTGACATAACGCGTTTTTAAACCAGTTTTCGGTCGTTCAGCGCCTGCATCAGAGTAATTTTAGAATTACATCCGTTACTTTCATTGTCAAGTCTCGTTACGTCGCAGTCAGTTAGTACCTTTTATCTCTTTGGTCAGGGGCTCGATGCCGCTAGATCCTTGGATCAGACGGTCACCCATCCAGGAACCCGCGAGGACTCGAATTCACTTAACCTCCGAGACTCCACGGACCGTCACAAAAAGAATTCTGCAAGCAGTGCCGGCAAAGATTACGTGAACTGGCAATTAGAGAAATGTAATAATAATAATAATAATAATAATAATAATAATAATAATAATAATAATAATAATAATAATAAGATATTTACATTCCCAACATAACAGAAAAACTTTAAGTGTCAATGTATTTCTAAATATAATTCTCTAATTATTAGTTTCTTGATGATTTAGTGCCCGTTTTCAAACAATTTCATTTGTGTTTACTTTTAGAGTGTCTTCAATGCATTGCCCACCTACGAATTGCTCTCTAAAACCGACTCAACGATTGCCATGGTACATCTGTTATGCAGTGAGAAAGCCTACTTTAACAAGATATGCGCAGTGGCGTTCTCTTGGGTCGTGGGAAATTTGGACCTCAATAATTCGGTAAGGATAAGCTCCAATTGTGTTGAACAAGTTCTTTAATAAAATTAAAACGAAATAAAACAGTGTAATGACTTCACGAATTACTTTATTTAAAAAAATTAAAAAGTATCAATACTGGCAAATACTTTGAAACGATGTTTAAGTATTTTGCCAGTTGCTCTGGACGCAGTGCCCGCGAACTCCAGAAAGCTAGTTATCTTTCCTGCAACAAAAGTTCCTAAACAGACAAATAAAACTTCAAAAGGTTTCTTTATAACTCGTGCACATAAATCAAAAGTCTTAAATAGTTTATGAGAATAAAAGTTCACTGCCCTAAGCATCGGATGATTCGTAATAAAAATAGACCACTTATAAAAAATATATTCCTCTTGCTTAAGCAACCATCCCCCGAAAGATCAGTTTTCATGCAACCAACTGTGGTTGCTTAATACAAATTTCACTATACGCTGAAACCCTTCATGCTGTGCCGAAACTCTTCACCGTGAGAGTTTGTTCGCGTTCGGGAACTCTGCTTGAACTCGTTTGCACGCTCCTAGAAACGAGAAATCGTGCCTACTTAGCTCCAGGTGATACGGTTTGCCGCAAAACATTTTTTTAAATCACGTTACAAAACATAGTGTAGCAGGTTAAACTCCAAATTATTTAAAAATCATGGATAAGTACAGTAAAATCCGAAGTAGCGATTATCTCTAACACCATTCCAAATTTCTCTCGAGAGTATCAACTACCACTCCACATAGGGAAATGAATGCAGGTGGAAACGAGCTGGATCGCTTGCGAGCAAGGCCGGCGGAACAGGTGGGTAAAATGAGTAGTATGACCCACGCGAAAAAAAATCCAGGTGGTTTATTATCCACCTGAAATTTTGACAAACATTTTAAAAAACATTCCGATTTAACATAATTATTACCACCTTGAACAAACTGGTGGAAAAAATTATATTCAAAATTCAAAAACATCATTCAATATTCAAACTTGGCGCGATGCGTAGTTGTGCCCTCGCTCAGTATGTTTCTGGCGAGCTGGCTGCGTCCCAAGAAACCGATAATAGACAGATTTTTTGTTCGAGGGTTGCTAGGTAAGCGAGTTGCTGGCAAGTACAAAACAGACAGTAACATACTATTAATGTGTTTGTATAAATCCATTAAACGTTTGTTTTAAACTAAATATTTTATTTTACCGTTATCCTGTTATTCTTTATGAAAACTTAAATTCAATAAAAAAAAGTGCAATACCCCCACCCGTGGTACTTCCCTCTGTGCTTGCAGACGCACCTGTGCCTGCTGTTCTCGCGCACCGGCAGCAGCACTTCCGCACTCGTCCTCCTGCACTTCGCGCAGACCATTGAGACAGGTACGCAAAGTGGACAGGTCGCAGCGTTTAGGTATGGAAATTTTATTAATCAACCCTGTTTGTTTTCGTTCTTTCAAGAACACATTGTGTGTATATATATATATATATATATATATATATATATATATATATATATATATATAAAAGTATACAGGATGCTAGATACAACCTGTTCGAATCCGCATTTTTTGAAGGCTGATGAAACCCTTAGTATATTATTCCGGTCTGAGGTCGCTAAGGCTGAAGAGCCCTTGCTACTCAGCTCAAAGAGAAGCGGATTTCAAGCGCGCCTCAAGCATGGATGTTTGAATGTGTGTGTGTTGTGTTTTCTACACGTGTTCCTCCTACAGTTAAAGTAATGACAGTGGTCGCTACGTGACCAAGTTCTTAAAAAGCGGTCTAAAAATTTATTTTAGCTCTACAGTATTACTATTAGCCAATTGATAATATGGTTATTGATCTAGAAGAAGTATCATTGGGTTAGAATCCTTTTGTGCCCTCTATTCGTGCCGGGAGAATAGTTGCGTGTTTCACCGGCATCGCGAAGTGTTTAGCCGTTGAGCTGGCGAGTGAAAGGAGGGCATGTCCAATCGGAGGTCGCTTGCAGGGGAGTTCCGGCAGATGGACCACGGCGCGAAGGAGAACCTCCGGCGCTACGGGTCTCTGCGGCCGCCCGCCTACCCGCTGGCCAACGTGACGGCGCCCGTGCTGATCTTCGCTACTGCCGGCGATGCCATCGTCACACTTGAGGTCGGTGCTACCCACCAACTCTCCCCCCTCCTCCTCCTCCTCCGACTCCTTTCCTTCTACTTTACTTCTCCTCTCTGTCCTGTTCCTTCAAGTCCTCAACCAGTTCCTCCTTTTCATCTTCCCCACCCTTCAACTCCTCTTCCCCGCCCTTCAAGTCTTCAGCTTTATTCATCTTCTTCTCCTCCTTCCCCTCCTCTTCCTCCTTCTTCTTCCTTCTTCCCTTCCTCTTGCTGCCGCCTCTTCCACATTTTCATCCAGATGTTTCTTCTTCTTCATTTCTCCTGTCTATTCTTCTCTAGATCCTTTGTAGTGTGCTTACCCAATAGCACTCTTTAGAATTATGCAAATTATGGTATTTAACTTTGAAACAAAACAAAAGATAAAATAGTTTTTAATGGTTTGCAAAAAATAGTAAAAAACAATACGAAAAATATTTCATATCGAACAATTACATTTAAGCTTGTGCTAACTAAATATCAAAACTTATTCCACTATAAATTGTTAACATAAGTAGATATTTCATTCATATTTTATTATTTACTTGATTTACTTGACTCTTAAATTAGATTTGTGTTTACTCTTTAGAATGAACAGTGTAGTATTATTTGATTCTCTCCCTTATCCTACTATTTATTTCCGATTTTTGCCTCCCACTACGTATTCCTTTTAGATCCATATTTAGCTTAAGCGCTCGACGATGGATTCACTTCTTCCAATTCCGTTCAAATATTTCTTTTCTGAAGATGACGAATTTTTTGCCCAGGCTGTGGACCGTCTTGTCAAGATCCTTCCGAACGTCGTGGAAACGAAGGTGATCCGAGAGAAGTTCTTCAACCACATGGACTTCGCGTACCACCAGCGACTCAACGAGCTCGTCACGGAGCCCGCTCTGGAGGTGATGGCGCGGTTTTAGAGCAACACGCGCTGCCCCGACCGCCAGCGACAACGGAGAGGCAGCTCCGAGTTGAAACGAGGCCTCTCAGCATTTCCGGTTGGCCTTTCATGGACGGAGACCTGCTCGCTGGGTTGCTTAGCAACCACTATTCCGATCGAGAGTCATGTCATCAGAGTCACGTGACTCTGCGTGTCTTTGACAGTTAAACTTCGCGATACTCAAATTGTTCTTTATTCAGTGTAAATATACCTAGTTTTTAATTTACTTTTGAATAGTAATTGAAAACATATTTATGGGCGATCCTTCATACGTTCTTTACCTCTATTGAGTGGAGAGAGGAATCATTGTTAGACGATTCAAGGGAAATTAATGGCAAAAGCTAGTTTTTGAAAAGTGATATTAAGATACTCTACCTTTTCAATCCAATATTGCACCATTTAAATAGGGTAACCCAACTTAAGTAACAGTATTATACAATCCAAGTTAAGATATATTGAATATGTATTTCAGGTGTATTGTGATTCACTATATTGTAAATATGATATACTTCAAATAAATAATAGAATAGACTGAATTAGAGAGTCTTCAATCTTATAATTCTATATTACCCATACTTCTACTTCATACAATATTTAAGAGACTATGGAAGATCAGCTACTATACTGGTGACTGGACATATTTTTCTCTTCGAAATAGATGGTTTCATTGTATGTTTCTTCAATGTTTTTCACGAAAGTGTCGACCATCCTGAGGCCCGCTTTGGGGGGATTTGTCTTAGATGCAGCATGTTCGGACAGACTTGATCACATGATCTCATAGGAGATACTGTTGTGCTTACAATTAAAGTATGGCACATCAGCAATTCCATTTGTTACGGACGTTACACTTTGTCATATTGTTATTCTTATATCTTTCAAGGAGAATTGCGGTTTTATTCCAACAAAATGCAGTGATATTATAAAAATATTACTTCAATTTCTATTATTTTCTTTCGTTAATTTCAAAAATATAAAAAGTGTAATAGTGTTACAAACGTTACAAAATTTGAAAAATTTTAAAATGTCTGTTGAGTTATTTAAGAAAAATTCATATCTCCTATTCTATCAAATTAAATTAAATAATTTGAGGTTTTTTGATAATTTGATGTATGTTTCAAGAAGTTGGTGTTCACATATTATTTTGGAGATAATAATGAATATTTTTAAGATTAATATTGTAACGAACATTGCATCCTAATTTGTTACTGATCTTACATATAAATACTCAAAGCAACAATCACATAAATTTCTCTTTCACATCAAATCCCTCAGAATTTTGAAAGTTCCTACTCTAAAGTATTTCTTTAACTGATTCACATCTCATGTTTAGAAAGAACTAGAACTGAAAGAACTAATTATAGACAACATTTATTTGAAGGAAAAACCTTTATCATCAATTTTGTGTAGAAACACGTGGAAAAAGTTCAAAGTTTTGCCATTTCTTAAAGTTTAGTTTTAACCCTGAAAATAGGACTTATGCCATCTTTATAGGTACATTTACTCTATTCTTACAAGAAATTCAAAGAAAAATTCCCAGCCATTTGTGAGAAATTCTTGAAAACGTCCGGGGGCTTCATGAAAAGTACCACAAAGTTTGAAGAACTTTTTTTCAAAATCGCGGCGCTTCGAGCGGAGCCAAATCGACCGGAGAATATCCGTTTTGGAAAAAATCGTACGTGTTGTTTAGGCGCTAGTGGTGTTCACAGAGATGAACTGATGCTTTGCTGTCAATTGGTTTTTCGGTTTCAAGGACCCACAAAATAGAGATTGTGACTACACAACGTGTTGAAGGATTTTTTCTTAATTTAGCAACTGGATGTATCCACTTTTTTGTTATCAGGGCCTGACAATGATTTTTTTCTGCCGAAAATCCGCTGTTTCTTCTCACAGCAAAACACAGCTTTCCCTATATTACGTGTATTACTCCATATATACGTATGAATATGGGAAATACTGTGAACACTAATAGCCATATTGATACCATAGAGGGGCGGATGGACAGACGGACCTTTTCAAAAATATACTTCTTGGGTATCAAGGATTCCCAAAACTTTTATTTTCCGTAAAATCGATTATTTTTCAGGGTTGCAATAATTCCTCTATATTACCCAGAGGAGAAAGTAAAATTATACGTTCTTGTAAATCTCCACTCCTCTTCCATTCTGTCATTACGACGCACTATAAAATGCTTTAGAGTCTCTGTAGCTGCAGTCTGCAGATGGCTGCTGAGAGATGTGGCGAGATGTGGCGTTGTGGCTGGTTGTCGCAGCCGTTCACTCGAAAGTGGAAACGTCACCGGAAAGCCTTCCGGTGGTCTGGCTGTCCACCTTGGACCACCTACGACCTGCTGGCGAGGTCGTGCGTCACGTGAAAGCCAAGGCACCGGAGTTGTTTGTGGGCTTGGTGAGTAGTTGTTTCACCCTAACGATGTACAGAATTCACAATTCGCAATGTAAAGAAAATTGTGCAAAGGGTAGCAGGTAGTAGACACAATTAATATGATGAAATTGATGCAACATTTGTTTACGTCCCACTGAAATTAACATTTTAGAAACTTCTATGTACAGAAATTCGGCATTTGCCGGACATTTATTCGTCAGCGGAAAAGCAGCTCGTTTCTGCTACCCATAATTTGCGTAAATAACTAACAACCGTAACTGCAATAAAGGTTGGGATACTTAGCGTTGCGTGGTTTTTACGTGAAGTGATGAGTCAACCCTTAAACACCTTTGAGTTTACACAGTGCTGACGTTTGAAATGTACTTGTTAATTTCTAAGAAATACTTAAAAGGCGCCTGGCGGCTTATCTTCTTGATCAGCGTGCTCGCTTTCCATGACATAGCCCTGGTTGCGATACCGGTCAGGCATGATTATAACATTCGTTTTCCTGGCAATATTCCAGTATTTGTGCAATATTCCACACTGAGGCGATTAGTTTTGCCGTTAGCGCAAGCAGACTTCTGGCAAATTCTACACATACATCTGGTAAAAATAAACATTTCGAGTCGTAATCTCCACAATATTGATTCTCAATCGCCCAAAAGTTTGAATATCTTAACAAAAAAACGCTCAAATGTACAAATAGATCACACATATTTTATATATAATCACATGACATGTTGCATGACTCAACACGAAACAAGACGACAGAGTACTTCACACATGGCATGGCTAGACATGACATTATATCACATATAAAATAACAAAATAATACGATACTAGCGTACCGGTGCGAGAACTCTCGCAAGTTAAATTCCACCCTCTTCCTTTGACATGTTAAGAGAGGAAGGTCTTAACGAAACGAGTTTATTTGTTTGAAATATGTAGTTGGCAACTTCCAATGTGCTTATAGAATTTAAAATAACGTAAAGAATATTTAAACTGACGTTTGAAGCAAATGTTGAATAAATGTTTATTTAGTGTGATAGACATGTTCTTGAAACAATTCACAACACTTTCTTAAAAACAGCATGTAAAGTAATTATACAATCTTCCTTTCTCAGTCATCTTTTCGCTTTCCTTGACAGTCACAAAAGTAATGCAAAAGCATTTTACTCACGAGAAAGCTACTAATTTCCAAACAGAGATATACCCGTGCAATTTATCGCCTAGAATATATATATATATATATATATATATATATATATATATATATATATATATATATAGCCTAGAATCACCTAAAATAATTAGTTTCATGTCACATAGTTGCAGATTCTAAATGTTACTGATTCAGCACATTCTGTAGATACTGTAGATTACATCACAATTTTTTCACATAGAAACAAGAATGTCAATACTTACATTCTATAAATGAACTGTGGCACAATACGCATAAAAAGTAATCTTCATCGACATCAAACAACTATTAATACTTCTAACTATTCTTGCAATAACTTATTATCATGCATTAATGATTATGCAAATAAACCTCATCAACGGGAGGAAACCACGGTGTTCACAGGTAGAATGCATATATGTAGGTTGGAAAAATCTAAGCCTTCTAAACGCGACATGGCAAACACAGAGCGCCCCTGCGCAGAGTAATATATTTGGTGTTGGATAATATCAATTAACGCCGGACCATCAAAAATGCAATAGATTTGTAAGTTTTAAGACTCTAAAACGTTTTCTTTAGGAGTTATTTAACTATATTATGACAATGCTATCGACCGTTGCGGGTTACATTTGAAATGAAAATTTAGATGCGTCTTTTCAATCATTTCCTCACATTTTTAAAGTCAAAATCAATTCATCATGTCTGCTTGAAATTCTTTTCCTGAAAATGTTTCTTCTTGTTCATTTCTCCTGTATTTTCTTCTTTAGAATCCTTTGTAGTTTGCTTACCCAATATCATTCTTTAGAATTATACAAAGTATGGTATTTAATTATTGTAATTGGATTGTTGGTGAAGTACATACCTTTTTTATTTTGATAAATAAATAGAGATATTGTCAGGTATCAATATTTTAATTCAACTAATGATCATTTCGATCGCTTTCGATTTGCTTACGCATCTTGTATACAATAACCAACCTGTTAATATTTCACATTGTATATTTGTATTGTTTTTAGCTCTGAGGATGATCGCTACGCGATCGAAATGATCATTAGTTGAATTAAAATATTGATACCTGACAATATCTCTATTTATTTATATGGTATTTAACTTTGAAAGAAAGCAATAGTAAAAAAAGAAAATGTTTCGTGTAGAACAATTACATTTACGTTTGTGCTAACTAAATAACAATAATAACTAAATATCGACCTCGCACATATGTCGGTTGCCTGTGAGAGGCAAAAAGTATACGTACTTCTCAAATAATGCAGGAGACAGTGACCCTAAGCGTCTGAACTTGACGCGTCTGTCACGACGCGACCCACCGTCCACGGCACCAGGACAACGAATCCTCCCCTAATCTTCCCAATAACTCGATCACGAAGAACTTCCGATGTCAACAGCGGCTCTGCTTCGCCCCAGGAGCTGATCCTCGGCGGGTGGGGCTACCGGCTGGAGACGCACGCGGTAACCACCGAAGATGGTTACGTCCTGGGACTCCACCGCCTCCCAGGCGGCCGTGGAAGCGGCGAGGATCCCGCTCTGCGCCCACCAGCCCTGCTGGTGCACGGCCTCCTGGGCTGCTCGGAGCAGTGGGTGGTTGGAGGACCAGGCGTCGCCCCCGGTGAGACCCGCCGTCGACCCACCCCGAGGCCAAACCTCGAAGCGCATTCGCTGAGCAAAACTCTCAAACCGCTCTCGAGGCGTCGACGAATTTTCACATGTTTCAAGGAAACCAAAATGCACACATGTCTAAATTAGTCATAATGAAGGTATATTTTTAGATACCGATTTTTTGTACCTAGTTCGACAAAGTTAAAAGAATATCACTTCACTTTTAAGAGGTATAATTTTCTTACTTTCTGGCCCCAGCTCTGACGTTGGTCGACCAAGGTTATGACGTTTGGATTGGCAACATTCGAGGTAATCATTACTCAAGAAACCATACATTTTTGAGCCCCACGAGTCAACGCTTCTGGATATTTAAGTAAGGAAAATGAACTACATTACGATGCTATTTCTAACGATATTAGATAGCTAACACCCCTTTGCGTTACTTATGTGAAGGTTCAGAAAAATTGCCTCTTAATACAACACAAATGTTGGGTTGTAAATGTAATTGTACTCGGGCAAAGTTTAACAGTTTGTAGTGGCGGCTAGGGGGGCGACAGTCACGAGAGTATACTGCCTCTGGTTTGCCGAGCACAACTTAATACAGTGGCTACAAAACGTATTTGCATACGTGTTCCTGCTGTGGTTTCTCGTAATTAAGATAGTCTTCAGCGAAATATTGTTTATATCACTTAGAGCGTCATTATATTTTTTAATTGAAAGTATGTTTGTAATTAACACGCAGAAAACAAAATAATGTTTTCTTTGTGTCAATAAAGTATTTTTACACCACAAAAACAAATGATCATAGGCAACAACTCCAATGCAACTATAATTATAGTATTTGGCGTGCATTCCATTAGTAGCAGTAAATGCCTGAAGTCACCGGTATACTAACTTCTGTGACACCTTTCAGGATATTTTACACCATTCCTCCTCAAGGAAAGTTCTGAGATCTTTTTTTGATAACTTCCTTTTTCGCATCGTAACATTTAAATTGTGCCACAAATTCTCAACCGAATTGAGAGCCGGCGATTGCGTCGGCGTGCCGAGTCTTCCACGAGAGTTGTATAACAACTTTTTTGTTATACGAGCATCATGCTCGGGGTCACAATATGTTGGTTGGAAAGAAAAGCGACCTTCGAGTCCCAATTTAAGAACACTCATGTAAATTATGGCCCGACACACAGTGGTATCCATGAATGAACGATAAATTTCCGACATCCAAGGCAGCCATACACCCCAAAATCACGACCTTGTCTCCATCGTGTTTCACTATTGGGATGACATTTCATGCATGCAATTCTGCGTTACGTTTGAATCGCAAGTACTTTTTTCTTACCGTCTGAGCTGAATAAGTAAAGCTTACTCTCATAAGGAAAAACTATATATTGCTACAATTCTGCAGATGTTTCAGGATATGACTTTGCAAACTCCAAGCGCTTCTCGTAGTTCTTTTCTGTAATTAAGTTCTTTTTTCCTGGCTCTTATGCCGTGCAGTTCATCATCATGTAATGCATTTCTTATAGTTTGCGCACTAACCTGTTTGCTCGACTGTATTGCGAAGTTCTCTTCTACTCACCTGGCAATAATGGTCGGCTCCTTCTTCATTTTTTTAAAGATAGTCCGTCACTCCCTTCAGGTCAGAGGCCTAGGTCTTACAGATCGAGGCGTTTTTCCCCAGAGGAGTCCGTTTCTTAGAAACACTGAACAACATACCGCTCAGTTGCTGAGAAAACGGTGCCCTGCTCACACCAACGCTCAAATGACAAATGTGGCTGCCGAAACTCTCCAGTGAAAACTACTGATAAGCGTTCGGCATGATGGCGGCACAGAAAGGGCGCAGGCCGATTGACTTGCATTTTCAGATCCATTGAGGTGTGTACATACTTTATTTGCTGCAGTATATCCCCTTTTTATGTTCGTAAGAGTTAGAGTTTTTTATGTTCGTTAGAGTCAGCAAATATCAATATGCGAATAGTGTTTTAAGGATGACTCGCATAGTTTTCCTGTGTTCAAGCATCCCTAATGAACTCGAGCACCAATCTGAATCAAAAATTAGACGGCACGAGAACTTTTTATGGCAACTGTACGTCTGAAGACATAACCTAGGCAAAAGTGAAGGGCTGGCTGCTGGGGTGAGTGTTGAGAAGGGTTATAGAGGGAAGGGCTCTGGGTGACGGTCGCTCCATAAAGATGACTCGTACCTCGTTTGTTCATCTGTTTAAAAATTTGGTAAAATTATGCAAAAACCACATATTTTTCAAAAATCGTACATGACCTTATTTCAAGATCTGCCAATTAACATATTTCATTAAGGAAAAAATATCTATATTCATCGCAACGCTTTTTTTTTGTTTTCTTTTTTAACAACGAAACACTGCTACTTGTGAGAAAAGACTTTTTGCAGTATCTGAACTTCGATTCCAGGAAACAGCGACGAAACTATGTTTCCGCCTTCGGGTTTATTTACGAATCTTTACTTGCTACCAAACCCCATCACCCCACAACCTCCATTTTTCTTCATTTGTTTACAAACATAGGAGATTTCCTCTCCGGCGATTCCTAAAAGTATGATAACTAATTCGACTCGTCATCAACACAAGATTCTGAACGCTGCAGTACCTCAGAATTCGTCGATAACTTTTTATGCAGCAACAAAGAGTTTCCCCCAATAATGTAAGAAACGTTTGGGACATTAAAATACATTTTTGTTAACTTAATCAGATCAATTTTGCAAATAATATCCCCCTTTAGTTTCCCAATGTTCCCAGTGAAAAACAAATACTCAATAGTAATCAATGCCACTCTTTCTTGTAAACACAATGTAAAAAACATGTCCAAAAGACGCTGAGGGTAATATGACCAGTGCTTGTTGACCGGAGGGCAGCTGGCACGAGATCGGCGTGTTCGACGTGCCGGCGCTGATAGACTACGTGCTGCAGGCGACGCGGCAGCGAGCGCTGATCTTCGTGGGCCACTCCATGGGCAACCTGGCGCTGTACATCGCGGCCAGCGCGTGCTCGGCCGTCAGCGCCAAAGTGCGCCTGCAGCTGGCGCTGGGGCCGGCCGTGTTCCAGCAGCACTTGGCCTCGCGCACCCTGCGCCTCTTGGGCGCCAACTGGGAGTACTTCAAGGTGAGGCTGGACCTTACAAGACTGCTCAAGTGCAAGAGTTGGGGACTAACTGCGGTAAAATGCAACACTCGCCTTTCACAAGTCTAGAGCCGATCGCGCCAAAAACTTCCATTCCCAACAGGCTTTTCCCCCCTTCAGCAGTACGTAGCCTCGCACAACCTCGGTCTCTTGGGGCGCCATCTGGGAGTTCTTCAAGGTGAGACTGGACCATACAACGCTGCTCACGTGTAAGAGTTGGGAACAGACTGACTGCGATTACCCGCTGCACTCTTTCACAAGACTAGAGGCGATCACGCCAAGAACTCAGAAAAAAGAAAAGAAGCCAACAGGCTTTTTTTCCTTCAGAAGCACTTGGCCTCACCCAAACTCGCTCTTGGAGCGCCAACTGGGAGTACTTCAAGGTGAGGCTGGTCTACACGAGGCTGCTCAAGTGCAGGAGTTGGAGGCAGACGACCCGCGGTAACCTGCTGCACTCGCCGTTCACAAGACAATTCGATCGTGTGAACGTCCCCCTCCCCCCGTCCGGCTTTCCCCTCTTTATTTACTCCTTGTTAGACCGGGTCTTTCAAGGGCTGGAATAGCATTTTCATTAATAAGTAGGAGCATCCTTCGCTCTTTGTACTCTACGCCGCTGCTCAGTTTGTCAGATATTATTTATTTAAATAATCTTGTCTTAATATTCAATATTAACATGCTTTAATATTAGAAGTGTTTGACTTATCTTCATCAATTATTTAGGACGGTTGACATTTATCTTTGGAAAATTTCGAGATTTTTCGACATGGGTGCAGGGCATAATGACTTATATTAAATTTGTTAGTTAAATTAGAAGTACTGACTGTATTATTGATAGAAATGAAGTATGGAGTGTAGTACAAAATCATTCATAAATAGCGGATTCGTGTTTTTTATTATGTCAACACGTTGCTCCCCATGGATCTGAGAATTGGTTTTTTTGAGGCAGGGTGCTTGAACAACATTTACGAGACATTTGTTATGTGATTAATGCATTTCTTTATTGATGAGCTGCGTTTCCTCGAACAGGACTCTTATATGTTAAGGTCGATAAGACTATAGCTTTAAATAACATAACCAGACGTCCAGGAGTTTCTGCTTATTAGTGAGTACAGTTTTGCATTTTCCCATAGGTTACATTTACAATTGCAAAGATGTGAGGTTTCCTTATAAATCATTTACCGAAAAGCACACCAAGATATTTAATTTTATCAGTATTCCATTGAATTGTACTGTTATTAATTGTCACAATAGAGAGGTTTTAGGTGTTTGAGTGAGAATGTTTTTAACATTTATCAGGGCTAATTTTCTCCATTCTCATGATTTTAGTTATTATTTTCAATTCGGTCTTGAGCTATGAAAATATCTAAATGCGCAGTGGTCAAGGCGATGTTATCAGCGAAAAGTGCTAATTTACTGGCTGATATTTGTGGGATATTTGAAATATAAATATTATCAATGTTTCAGAGAGTATCCAGAGCCCATGAAAGCCTGCTGTTATGTTTCGCGGGTTTATAATGTTAAATTTTATTATAAAATTACTATTTGTATTTTTCATGTACTTATGAACTTTCAAACAACGTAATTTATACATTATTCTCGTGTGCAAGGTCCTCTTGTATGACTGTAAATGTCTGTGAGAAGAGACAGAGACACTTCTTTTGATGAAAATCCTTGGAAATATGTTCTGTCAATCTCAGTAGTTCGTGTGCTCATGAATTAATCTAAAGCCGCACCTTCATGAATTGCGTTATTTCTGTTATGACGTCTACTGAGCAATAATATTTCAAAATAGTTTGATATAATGGGAAGCAAACAGATGGGTCTGTAATTTTCTCTCACTCTAGGATAATTTCCTGGTTCGCGGAGTAGTGTAATGATGGCTTTGGGAAATGATTGAGACGTAAGATTACTTTAAATATTACAATGAGTGCGCAATAGATTACTTGTTTAATTATTTTATTATTTCCTACGACATGCCCCGGTAATTTTCTTCTTTTTAAAGGCTAATTAGTTTTATAAATTTGATGGAGATATTAAATTATATTTTGTTCTTCTGTCTGGCTGACTCAATGAACAAACTCCTGGAGCCTATAACTTTAAATGAGTTAATTTCACAACAAAACTTTGAAGGAGATTTTTGCAGGATATTATTCTGCTATAATTTTGTGTATAAAGTAAGTTTCGGTAAAATTGATACAGTGATATGTGTAAAAAAGGTAGAAAAACATCTTTAAATGGCTCCCCTATCTCCGGCTCAGCCCCACATACTTTAGGATTTTTAGTATAATGTACGGTAGGTACCGAAATAAGTTTCATTTTCTCTGAGTCTTAAAATAAATAATTCTGACGCACAGAACCTTTTTCATAGGCTGCCATGAGTTGGCTGCCTACCTTTGAAATACCAAGAACCGACTCTCTCCACACTCTCTACCACATTGCATGTGGAGACCAATCAGTCCTGAAAAAGTTGTGTGCTGCCACCTACTCTTCTATCGTGGGAAACATGGACCTAAACAACATTGTGAGTGAAAGACATTCCTTCCTTAAGTCAAATGTTTTCGTATTCGTTTGCCGCACTTTGTGTGTTTATGAACGCAATTCTGAATATAACTCATAGCACAAGAAAATGTTAAATTGCGTCTTTACACATAAGGTTGGATTGGAAGTGTAACAACTTCGAGGGCGATCTTCACTCAATTGAAATTTGAAAAGGTAATCGCAGTCGTAAATGTTAAGTTAAAAAGTAAAAAAATGAACTAAAAAGCATAACCAAGAGTGATATAATTAATCGAGTATTGCAATAACACATTACGATACAATAGTGTACCACGTATTAATGTTTGAAAACACTTTCATTGTACTACATTACATTAAAATATATCACACTTGACTATTCGTATGGTAAAAGGTGCCACACTGATATTGTACGCCGCGCGCAGCGACTTTCTGCGTGAACACAGTAGAGAAATGATACAGTATTTTAAAGTAATACTGGGTGACTTAATAGTCGATTTGTTAAATTAAACATAGAATCTAGAAAAGAATTTATCAATGTCTCCAGTGTTGCTGAAAGTTTTGATATTTTAAATCTAACAAAAACTCATAACGGTAGACGACAACAGAAATATTTTAATACTTCAAAACATGGATATTCAATTGAAGAATAGTTGCATTGGGCTTTATGGAACTCTGGGTAAAACAGGTATTTTCTAGGAAACAAGTTGGGAAAAATGACAATGAATTTATTCCTACTGCAAATGATGTATCTAATATTTCAGCTTTAATTGTGTACAAAAATCTATTCATTAAATACAGCAAACCATCTCACAACCACCTTATAAGTAAAACTAATATTTTGATGCATGCATGATCAATAATTTATTTAGGTATCCTGAATATTGATATCAATGGCATTTACGTACTTTTTATAATTGTCACAATTTTTTTGAATTTCACAAATACTACTCGAATATTGGACACATTAAGGAAGCACCCATTGCACCTTACGAAATATCTATTGCTGATATCGCCTATTTATAGATCAATGTTAAAGAATATATTTCATTAGATAATTTCGAAACTTAAATAATGCATTCGTAGGAGTGCTCCAAAAATATTGAAATTTTTCAAATTTCGTAACAATAAGGGTATGAATGACTATAGAACTTGTCCTACTTTTATAAAACCACTTTGTTCAAGTGGTAAAAAAACGAGGTAGTTAATAAAAAATTTCGAAGTACTTCATATAAAATTCTATTTAAAAAATTGCAGACGTTTTAAATTCGGAGGACTTGAAGTTGAGACATCGTGAAATATCCTTTCTAGCGAAGCCTTTTCTTACAGTGGTTTTCAAACCGCGGTCGGAGGGTCGTATGTGACCCGAGGTTTAATTCCTTGTGACCCGCTCTCAAATGCTCATTTTAACTACAATACGTTTAATGTATGTACGGTTCCGCGGATAGACGTCATGACTTTTTGGCTGTCCGGGTGACGCCGAGTCATTGGCTCAGAGGCCGACGTTTCATCTGTCACGTCGCAGGCTTTCTCAGGCCAGTGTCACAACGATGCTGTACCTCCTGTATGAAAATCTGCCGTGATTGGCAGAGGGGTTCTTCCACGGATTTCCCATTGTATCATCTGCATCTATGTCTCGCCTACTTACTCAAATGCTTAGACTGGTACAAATTGGACTACGTGTCCTCGAAATGGGCTGCGCATTAGCAGGAAGGCACAAAGAAAAGGCAATTAAGGAAATTAGTTAGTTTGGCTACAAAACAACGGCCAATACAACTTGATGACCTCTTATCGACAGCCATTGTCAACGTGAGTGAAGAGGCCCTAGAAAACGGCACAGTTGGTGTCCTTGCCAAAGGGCTCAATTTCCCGACAGAACATGAGGAAATATCCAGTGCTGATATCGAGATTGGAATAGAAAGTGCGCTTGTGGAATCCCAGGACGAACAAGCCGAGGACATGCAGAAAAACCCGCCAGGATAGTTGAACACGCTCAGGGCCCTCGAAACAATGTAGTAGAGGAGAAGCGCTTGGCCATGAACAACTTTCGAGGCAGACGGTGGTTGTTCTACCAGCGGACGAAGGTAATGCCACGATCATCCTGAAGGTCTCAGATTACCATGATAAGGTGACTTCTATCCTTTCCGACGACTCCACGTGCACGCTTTTGCAGAACAAGCCGGTGCACGAGGTGAGACCGGAGGCCGCCTCTTGGGTTCGCAACTCAAAATGCATTGCGTCGGAATAAATCGTCGCCGCCTACGTTTTACCACCTACCGAAAGTGCACAAGTCCGAAAGTGCACAAGTCCGAAAGTGCACACGCCCTCAATTCTTCCACTTGCTCTCTGGCAAGTCTGTGAAAGTGATAGACAGAAACTACAGGAACGGAGCCAGCCAGCAGAATGGGTGGAACTGGCTGACTTCAGCCTTAATTGCACGTTCTTCCACAACCGGTTCTACGCCAAAGTGGAAGGAGCGGCCAGGGATTCACCCCTATCAACCAGTGCTGCCAATTCATTCATGGAAGCGTTCGAGACCGAGGTTCTATGGAACGTCCGACACAAACCATCTTTCTGAATTCGTTATGTTGACACGTTTGTAATCTGGGAATACGGACCTACATTATTAGAGGAATTTCTACTTTTCCTTAACAACATCCACCACAACATTACGTTCACTATGGAGACTGAAATGATCAACTGCCTGCCCTTCTGCAACGTCCTCGTCAGTAAACGGGAAGATGGCACCTTGGGACACTGTCTACCGGAAACCGACCCACACAAATATATCTCCATGCGGATTCACATCACCATCCGTCAACTAAACGTAGGGTGTTGAAGACAGTGATGAAGTACAAGAGCTGTAAAGATGTGCGGGGCGCACTCCCATCCTGACGGACTTCAGACGCTCGAACGTACGTTCAGTACTAACAACTATTCCCGACCAGCGATCAAACGAGAGGTTGCATGTGCTATGGGCCACTCCGATGGGCGGGCTGGCTCCTAAGGTCATCGAAGATCGCTTCGCTACTGCGGAGACGGAGGAGAGTGAGAGGGGTCGTTTAGTTGTGCTTGCTGACGTCAGCAGTGTAACAGATCGCGTGGGAAATCTATTACGGAAGTACAACATGCGGACGTCTTTCACGGCCCTAGACAAGCTTCACAACGTCCTGGTACGCATTGAAGACGCCTAACCACCTCGCCAGTCGGCAGGCGAGCTTGCAGTTCCCTGCAGCTGTAGCAGGACGTACGTCGGCGAGACTGGGCGCACGGTGTCCAAAAGACTCACGGAACATGACAAACAACAAGAACCACACCAACCGTTCGTCTATAGCGCACTACTCCAAGGTGACTGTACATGCCATCAAATTTTACAAGACCCGGCTCCTACACAGTGAAAACCGATACTGGCCTAGACGCATAAAAGAGGCACTGTAAATCAATAGGCGGCCGAACAACATGAACACGGTAACAGGCCTCACCCTTAACCACACCTGGAAACGCATATTCCCACCCACTCGCGACTGTCCGGGGGCTGTTCACCGCCGTCCGACTACGAGGACAGCGTGCGCCAGGCCCGCGTTGGCCCAGACCGGCAGCCAATCAGAAGGACCACTCCATGCTCTACACTTAGGGGACTAATGACCTTGGCTGTTGACCCAGAATCACAAGTAACCAATCAAACCATGGAAATAATAAGTCTGTATTTTCCGTCGATGAAACCTAAGAGGTGATGTCTCCAAATGCGGAAAGAGGAAGACTCATTATTCACTTCCTAGGTCGAAACATCTCATGTTGAAGAGACGTTATGGAGAACGCGTTCTGGCGTTCATTACGGAGAGAGACTACAACTGAATTGATTATTTTGTATTTTTGAGCGCAACAACTGCTATGGTGGTTACATCCGTTACTTTACTGCTAGTTCTATTCATGGAGGTGGCCGTGATCCTTCGCAGGAATACACGATTCGGTGACGATCAACTGGTCCTGCAGGAATTTCCCTTTCACGTATCTACGACAGGAGGACAGCACCGCATCTTGAAGTTTGGACAGGTCTCGTTTGTAGTAATGTAATGCACGTAAGTGTGAAAGAGTGTATGAGTGTGTATGTAGAGGGGAAAAAATTAGCAAAAAGATAATTTGAAGAAGTACTGCCCTGGCATTCTCCCGGAAATTATCGTAATCAACTACGCAAACACTTGTGCAACATGAAAAGGATGTTCACAAAGAAAAGGGATGGGGATTTGACCGTGTCGCAATGTCTACCCACGGGGCACAAAACCCCATGGTAAATCTCTTCATAATTGAGTGCAGGTCCACTGAATTAGCACTCTCACGGGAAGAATGGTGCACATAAAAACATTCCAGCTTACGCGAATTCTACTCGTTTTTGTCTCCACGTGAAGAGCTTTATGTAATTTTACGAATTACGACCATGACTCGATGCACGCGTTTCCGTGACTAGAGAGGTTGGTTGAATCGCATACCATTCGATAAGCATCTGGCATTTACACACAAGTTAATGAGGTTTGATGAGTTGTACACGCCACGTGTAGTATTAGTGCAATTACTTCCTTTGCGAACAATGAAAGCGTTCAAATCAAGCGACGGAGGGATATTGCCGAAAAAAACCCACCCCGTCGGTGAATCAGCAGTCGCAAGTGGGCGGCGCGCGTGGAAGGATGCGCTCGACCAAGGTGGAGTTGTGGTGGGCGCTGTGCTCGTGCCTGCTGGCGGCGGCGGAGGCGGTGGCGCAGGGCCCGCTGCCCGTCTCCGCCCTGAGCGACCTCCGCTCTCCCGAGGCGGTCATCCGCGCCGTGCGCCAGGCCGCGCCCGACCTCTTCGTCGACCTGGTGAGGGGCGAGCGAACGCCGACTCCGGGCGCGTCGACTGCCGAAACCCGTGTGCAGTGAGCGTTTTATCGCGGTAGATAACCGCTCGGTGGAAACACGTGGGTGGGCCAATGCGCATCGATTTTTACTACAGCCAATGAGCATCAGTTGCGACACAAAATTAGAAGGAATTCGAAACACAGCCACATACCAAAATAATCACCTTGATACACGTCATTGAAACAGTTGTATACATGAAGAATTAAAATCATCACATCTCTTATTTTATCTGCACCATCGTGTTATTTTTGTTTGGTCGTCGTTAAAAATTGTAATTTTATACCACTTTCGAAATGTTTTTATCGTTTTCCATGCAACATGGCGTCCAGTATCTGGCTTAGTTTTTCAAGCCTTGTGTCCGTATTGTGGTCACGTGGTTCGTGGCACAAACCGGTGCTGCGCAGAACCATGGCTAACGTGATAGAAGGCCTCTGCATTTAGCTCTTACCTTACGTCAACGGCATCATAGTAAAAGTGCAATGGCTAATCCTAGAGTCGGTGAATTTTACCGGCTTTCTTCATATTTCTCGTGGTTTCTTGTATTTCTTGTGGTTCGAAGTGCTACAAAGCATTACGAGAAATTTAGTGAATTCTATGTACTTGTAACATTGTGAAATTCATTTTGGGCAAGTTTAAGTGGTTTTCTCGATACATCGTAAAGATTTACCACACCTCATAGTTGTTCTGTGGCAAACTGTTACGATTATAACAGAGGAACAGTTTTTTTGTATTCCAAAGGATCCAGAACTTTCGCAAAAATAGGTAACAGCAGTTGAACGTAATTTTGTTCCTATAACATTTAGCCGGGCATGTAACACAATCTAATTTGTGTGGCTCATTATTGCATAGAAATTTCAGTAGAGATCCTGTGATTAACGAAGAACAATTTATTTTTTTGCGTTTGTGAACTACATTATTCAGAGCATGATATTATCAGAGAGACACATGCCTTTGATGAGCAAACGGGAAGGATAATTACATCACAACATATGGATGAGAACATAAATGTTATTAATAATTTACAAATGAATATTAGTTTCAGTGAAACTAAGTCATTGGTAAGCTTCCAGAAATTCTATGTGATGGACGATGTGAAGTGTATTCAGTCCTTAAGAAACTTCTGTGTAAAAATTGTAAAGATAATTTGATAGTTAAAAAACATTAGTTACAAAATGAGGCAGTAAAATTCTTCTATGAATCGAGATAGGGGACAACTCAATTTCTTCTACAAAAATTACAGAAATTGTTCTATATACATATGAAGTTTCAAAGTTTTGTTTTGACGCGAGAAAATATTTTGAAGATAAATAATCAAAAACAATTTGCTACATTTAAAACACTTAATGCATTAGAATTTTTACATGATTGTGATTCAAATTATCATAAGGAAACAAAAACTTCTCAAATGGAGCGTTTTAAATATTTTATTAAATAATATTCCAAACTAAGAAATTGGTTAATTCTTGAAAAGAAGGAGAAAGTTTTCAACAGTAGTCAATAATTAATTTAAAAATAAATTATGCCCACCATTGTTTGAGTATTTTTATAATAATAAATAATTATTACTAAATGATTAGATCGATTTGTATCTATTCATAGTTTTCTTACATTGCTGAATATTACCATTTAAATCCTGAACTTCGTGAATGTAAATAGATACACATTTTATTGTAATTATGACGACATAAAATCTGATAATCGATGGTTTTAATTTCATTGTGCCTTATTCTTTTCTAATTTATGCCATCACATATTCATTACATTGTCAGTGAAACATTTTTTTCGATTTAAACGTACTGCTTAGGTGTTTTAAGTAATTTCACAGCGAAATATTGTTGCAGTCAAACGAGTTGTGGAATTTTATTAGGGATTCGTATGATGGTGGTTGTCATTCGGGAACAAAGGGGCAAGACGAGATGTAACCATCCGTAATGACGTCACGATCCTTTGCAGAGTCCTATCACGGTGGCCATGGCGGAGCGAGCAAAAATCGGGGCGCCGGACTAGCTCACCTCTCTCTTTCCCGCAAGGAACGGTGATCTTGTCAGCTTGGTCGTCGGGTCCGTAGCCAGACTACACGTCGAATTGCGGGAGATTTGCATCCCTCAGCGGACGCCGCTCCAACCGGGCCTAGTCTCCAGATGTATGTGATAGTATGGTGTGTGTGTGTGTGTGTGTGTGTGTGTGTGTGTGGGTGGGTGGGTGTGTGTGTGTGTGTATGGGAAGAGTAATGATGAAGGACGAAAGATGCAATATCCATAGCCCTTTTGTTAGAGTATTGTTCTAACATTCACCTGATATTAATCGGAGAAACCACCGTTAATACCTCTCGGCCGACACCGAAATCACCGAGTCGGCCGACCCAGTGAGTAGGGATGGCCATAGTCCATTACGCCTTAAAGTGGAACGCCTACGTTTCGGCGTGCACAAACGTGTACATTAGGTTTTGTTAATTTGTTAGTGCAGTGTGACTGGACTTGTCATGCGAGTTCACGCTCAAGACAGTATGGGTTAGAATGTGATCTCATCAAAATTGTGTACACGTATGTTTTATGGTCATTCAGACAAAATTGAAGGGTGAAGATTCAAAAATTGTCATGAAATAAGGCAAACCAGAAGGGAAGTCAGAAAATAAGGGACACCATTGCGCACATGTATGGCAGACGTCAATGCAAACCGTGAACGTCTTGGCACGTTAAATGTGAGGAGAAAATCAAAGCGAATGTATCTTTCCGTACGTTTTGTTTAATCCATAGGAACTATTAATTCGTTGGTGTTTTAAGTTTAAAAGTAGCACGCAGAAGATTTAAGAAATATCAAGGTTTATCGCAGATATCCAAGAATTATATTCAATGAATATACATTAAGAATGAACTCGACAGCATCCATGGCGACAATAGCAGCAGTTAGAGCAGTAGTTGTGAGAGGCAGTGCGCTTTTAAGGCTTTTTCATTAGGCATGAAAATGCAGCCACTCAGGCTAAGAGCAATTCAGCTCAGTTCGGATGCATCATCACAATATTCCGAATTTCATTTTATACTTTTTCACTAATTAATGATGACAAAATGTTTGTGTTCCCCGCGTTATAGTTTCACTGTGTTAAGGCAAAAATATCATCATACTTTACTACGTATTTTATTTATTTAAAAAAATAGAATAAATGTGCTTTGAAAAAAGTGAACTCAATGTGCTTGAAAACATTATACAGCTCTTGTCTCCCACGTCATTAACAACAGTGATGCGAAGCATCGAGCTGTGAGGAACAAGTATAGACACTGCGAGACGTACGCCATAAGTGTGTGAGAGAAGACGCATGTGTTCCAGCCTGAGCGCCTGCAGGGGTGGGGCTACCCGCTGGAGACGTACGCGGTGCCCACCGAGGACGGGTACGTGCTCACCATGCACCGCATCCCGCGAGGCCGCTCCGCCGCCCCCAACGCCTCGGCCAACGAGGGGCGACCACCGCCGCCGGTGCTGCTGCTACACGGGCTGCTCGCCTACTCAGAGTCATGGGTCGTTGCGGGACCGGGCGCCGCCCCAGGTACGGACAACCAGCATATACGTAAGCACTCTCATACACACACACACACACACACAAATACGTAACTTTAGTCATAAAGATGTACATTCACACAAAGGGTTCCAACATTCACACATTCGCACAAAGAGTTCCAACATTCACACATTCGCACAAAGAGTTCCAACATTCACACAAAGAGTTCCAATATTGACACAAAGAGCTCCAACATTCACACAAAGAGCTCCTACATTCACACAAAGAGCTCCTACATTCACACAAAGAGCTCTAACAATCACACAATGAGTGAATCATTCATATATATACATCTCCATACAAACCATTTGCACATGTAGATACATTCATTCAAATATAACAAGCAAACACACAGTCACATCGCTAAGAACATGGAAGTAGTAAGTGTTCACCTAAGAGCTAGAAACCAATATCAAGGACCATAACATGTTAATATCGTTTATAAAATTCACCAATTTCATATTTTTGAATAAGAGATTTTTAATGCTTTGTAAAAGAGTTTCAATTTTCTGCTTTTATCTATGTTTTTTTTTGTATTTACCATTATCTCTATTTGCACAATGTTTAGAAAATAAACAACTTTGAAATGCGCAATATTTTTCCATTGCAATGTCCACAGCGCTTATTCTGGCAGATGAAGGTTACGATGTGTGGATGGGAAACTTCCGTGGTAATCACTTCTCCACGAAGCACAAGATTCTGGATCCCAAAGATCCACGCTTTTGGATGTTCAGGTAAATACACTTTGGAAATACGATTCATTCAACAGGAAACTTCTCGGAAAAATACAAATGTTGCAGTTTAAATGCGCGCCGTCACATAGTTCTCTAATGCTTCTAGTTCAAATGCAACTCTGCTTTTTTATTTTCTCGCAAATACTAACAAGAAGAGAAATTATTGTAATTGTGAGCCAAAAAACGGGTAAATTTCGACACGAAGTATCTCATTGCCGGGCACTGGTCAGAAAAAAGTGGATAAATTCAGTAGCTAAATTAAGTGTGGGGGGGGAGGGAGTCGTCTAATACGTGGTGTAGCCAGAATTCACGTTGTGTGCGTCCTTCATACCGAAAAATCGACTGACGGCAAAACGTCTCCCATCTGAGGCATTGCAGAACGCGATTTGTACAAGAATATCAAAAAAAATTGTTGGTCTCAAAACCTTACAATTCAAGGAGTATCTGAAGCTGTTGTAATATAGATGGAAATTGTGCTAAAAGAGAAGTGCTGAAAAAACACGTATGTCACCTAGGAAATACCGTGCTGATATTTGTTGAGAACTTGGCATTTTAGGCATAGCAAAGGCAAAATATGATTTTTCATAAATATCTGATCTCAAAAACAGTGAAACCTATTATTACGATGAAGGTTGTCATAAGTTACTCTCTAGTAAAACAAAATTTTAAGTTTTCTTAACATATGTTATATTGAGTTGCATTTTCTCAGACGTGAAACTTTTCACACGTTTGCCCCATTATCTCAGAAACTCTTCACTATATCTGCACGTAATTTTCAGTAAATATAAACAATGTTATACTAAGGACATGAATTCTGAATATTAAGTATTACTTCTCAGGTCCATGCGTTACAAATCTTTGTACTTTTTTTAAAGAAGAAAATATTTTTTTTGGAAAAGAAAATATAAATCGTTTTATAATAAGAGATAAAAACTTAATTGAAAATCAGTAACCTCTTCATGCATCACTCAATAAATAGTGCAAAATCCATTACAGTTTATTCAGTAGTTCCTGAGAAAATGGGTCACAAAATTGCTTGTTTTAACATTCTCACCTTAATAATAATTATCCATGGCTATTAAAAGCTCCAGCTTTTACCTTTCTGAATACAACAAGATGCCCATCATTTGTAATCTAATTTAAAGAGAGTAAATTAGAACGTAAGTTCGGAACAAAATGTTTCTTAAAATTAATTATTTTTCTTCTGCGTTTTATATTAACTGAAATATTACCCTTCCTAACCACTTCTGTATTTGAATTGCTGGTAAGATTAAATTTCCCCATGCGCTGTCTTATCTAAATTTTTGAATGTATTAATGTTCCTACACGTATGTAAATTATATCCACTATCTAGACACCAATTATTTTTATTCTCGTTTTTTTAATTTATTTTATTCGAAGACATCTTGTTTCTGCGTATTAAATGAAACACATTAAGATACGTATTCTTCATTGCTTGCAGTTTTCTGGGTCGACTTTTTTCAGTTCTTAGCGTGATGTCCGATTCTGTCGCAATTGTAACATCTCATTTTAGCATCCTTCTTGTATTCTGTGTTTTGATACACTACTTGGTTTAACTTCTATAATTATTTTTCTTGGAATGTGTGGCTATCATCGCTTTCTGGATAGTTCGACAATTATCTTTACGTGCGTCAGATTATTATCCAATTTTAATTCTTAATGTTTCAGGGGATAGTAAAACATCTTGTGAATTCATGTCGTACCTGAAATTTTCCGAAAGGGCCTGTCAAAAAGTTTCAAAATCTTTAAATAATTTAATTTCGGACGATTGAATTGCTAAAATAATATCTGATTACGCTTTTAAACCTGTATTTGTCCATTTCTTACAGCATGTGTCCGCCATTAACTCCATATTTTTAATTTTATCTCTCTTACAGTCTCTTGCAGCATTTCTAATTAATAGGGCACGCATTTGTAGTTTCTTTGCATAATTTTCTTGGTTTAATATGTTAAATCGTATACCAAACGAATCCACTCTTTACTGTATGATACGCGTTGAGGTAGACAAATCACTACGATCTTGAATCTTTTTCTAGAACTTCTGAATGTATTAACATTATGCGTTGCGTTTTACGGATCTGGCCAAATAAGTGTTCAAGTTTTAATTAATGATTGAATATATTCATCTCATAGTCTAATAATCTAATCAACAAGATTCACTGGGCTAAAACAAGTAATGCGTGTAAACAACAGGGAGGTCGCAAATCAACGGGCATTGATGAGCAACGATAGGGTTGACGGAGATTACTTCGTCTTACTACTATCTCGATGGGGATTCAACAACATCAACATAATTAATCGCAAAGCGGAATGCGAAACGATTTTTTTTCTGGGCAGCAGCTGAAAGCGGGGCTTCGGTTGCTCGCTCACTGGCAAAGGAGAACTCGAGTGGCATCTTTGGCGGTGTCTTCAGACAGCGTCTCCCTCCTGAACCGCCCGCCGCAGCCTGCGAGATGCCTGTGGGCGGCGGCGGCCAAAAGAGCGCGCACTACGGTCTCCTCCTCCTGCAACGCAGCCCAGGGCAGGCGCGTCGCCCCCCACCCTCTTTTCCCTGGGGATCCCATCCGCCCGACGCACTGCCCTCTCGAGGCGCCCCCAGGCAGGCCAGGGCGCGCGGTGCAGCGCGGAACACGTCGACGGTGCTTGCGCGCGCGCCGTTCCCAGCAGCAATTCCACGTCGTCTAGTTGCACGAGTGGACAAGGAATTCCAAAACCGAACGCTGCTATCCATTGATTGTTAGTGGGTCCTAACTGCTAACGGCATTAGTCCCGTACGTGTAGTGCACGTTTTCCCTCGGGATGCGACGGTGGTCTTGCCCCGCTGGATGGTGAGATCCGGCTCCGACATACCGTCGGCTACCGGAGATTTTCACAACCAGTTATCTCCCACCAGTCGGGCACCGCCCCAGTCAGAACACGTTTTAAGCTCCCGGCCGGTCTTCTGATATGTGTGGCACTGTAGTGCATGTTAGTGTAAGTGTAAGTAAGGGGTTAGGATGTAAAATATAATAGTACACAACTCTTACCGAACCAGCTATTGCCAGACGCACAGAGCGCCCGCAATGTGTACCAAACGGGCTGGCAGATCCTTAACAGGCATGCCAATATAGACAATATGTAAATCAGGAGGAGGTAATTAACATCTTTCGAATTTTTTTACAGTACGTAAAAAGAAGTAATGGAAGCAATCACGGTTTTTTAATATTCCTTATTATGCTTCAATTATTGTGTATTAATAGTCTAACAAAAATAAAAATATTTTATTTCAAGTGGGTGCTTAACAGTCCAAGATTTATTACAACAGTAACAATCAGCCTTTAGCATTCCATGATTAAAGCAACATCAGTTCCATACAAACACACACACACACACACACATCATATTATTCCAGTTACATCATACGATTTACCATTATAAAATTTTTTTTTTTTTCAGAAGTTAATTGAAAATGCACTGAACTATTTTGTCTGATTGAAACCCATCCACAAGATTAATCATCACTATTTTATCCCTATTATGGTTTTCTTAGCTATCATGAACACGGCTTGTACGATGTTACTGCTCTCATCGACTACGTCCTGAATGCAACCAAGCAGAAGAGGTTGTTTTACTTTGGCCATTCGATGGGAAATACAGCATTCCTCGTGGCGGCAAGTATGCGCCCTGAATACAACGAAAAAGTGCGACTTTGTGTATCGTTGAGCCCCGCCGTTTACATTGAAGAAGCCAGTTTTCCTATAATTTTAGCCAGCAACTACGATCTTATGAAGGTAAGCTCAGGGGGTTTCAAGGAGTAAAGAAATACTAAAAACAAATTGGTAAAAAAAATTAATCAATAAGTATAACAGCTACGATATTAATAGTAGTAACATATCCAAAATAAATTGCAAATTTAAAAGAAAACATATTTTGTTGAGAGTTCTGTAAATGAATTAAAAAAGAATAAGAATGTGATATGCTTGTTAGAAAGTGTATTCTTCATTAGACATTTACGGGTTTGTAATCCGTGGTCTAAAGCGTCTGATTATATAGAAACCAGCCGCGAAAGTATATATTGTTTGATTCATTCATTGTTTTTAACATTGCATGGTTTTTACATGTATTATATTATTTGTTTCATTTTAGATTAAATTAGTTATGCAACAAGATAGCAACTTTCCCGTAGCTTTCATAACGTAATATTTACTCAGAATTCTAATATATATTGTGTTCTCTATTGTAATTAAATATTTCTTACTTTCATAACGATCAAACTTTGATAACTCAATTTTTGTAAGTCAGAAACCTCTATAAGACTCATGGTTTCCTTTTGAACATCACGCTGCCGAACTCTTAACCAATGATATTTGAAATGCATAAATTGCCCCTTTCAACAGCTTTGTAGTAAATATTTTTTTCATCACCTACTATCCCACTGTAATGGATGTTACAGCTTCACATATAGGGACAATCACAATCAGGTGCCAAAACCATGCCAATCATCAGCTTTGTCTCTTAATACTTTATCGCATACGTAAGTATATACGGAATAGTATACGTAATACGGGGAAAATTATGCAAGGCTGCGGAAAATTAATTTAGGGATTTGAAGGGAAATACGCATTTTGGGGACCCCGATGCCAAAAACGTTGCATTATTTTTTCAAAATGTCCGTCCGTCCGTCCGTAAACAACACAAGCGATTGAACTATTCTTAGGATTTTTTCCAAAATGAATATCCCTAGGTCGATATGGCCCAACTTTAAGTTCTGCGATTTTGAGAAACATACTTTAAGTTACGGGAGTTCTTTACATAAACCACCTGGCACATTTTGTCAAAAAGGGTTAAATTTTTATTTTAAAAAATAGAGAATTATACATTTCCGGTCCAATTTTCACGTCCTCTCCAGAATTTTCTAAAATTATAAAAGTGTGTATATATTTTCAGCGCCTTCTTACAACTACGATATTGAAGGAAGCGATTCTTTCTTGAAACAATTTTTTTCTCCACAACTAACTAATTAATTTTTATTAATGTTATGTACTTTTTTTAATTTTAGGATATAATCCAATAAATATTATTGAAAACCAGATTTTCCCAAAACCAGCTCCAAAATTTTTCTTTACATTTTTTTACAAAGATCGAGCTAAATTTACTAAAACACATGACAAAATTCATTACACTGTATTCATTTGTTTTATCAAAAATTACTCAAATGTAATAGTGTAATAACTTTCTCACGTCATTAATATTTATATTGCCGACGATTTACATTCATTATTGCGTTTGTGCACGAGTACTTGCTGTTCAATTGCTATAAATAATATTTTTTAATATTTCTCGCAACCTCAAAAGTGGTCTGTGAAAATGAACTCGAAATTCCGTATTTTCAGAAACGCTCAAAAGCTATTTTCTCGAAAAGAGCTCCAAAGTTTTTCTTCAAATTTAATTCAATTCGGGTTCCACAAAATTGAGATAACGTGAATAAATGGGTTATCTTGTGGGCAACAATTCATAGAAGCAGAGAAAAAGATAGGGCAAAACCGAAAAGATAACAACAACTGAAGAAATAAGGAAATTAACTAGAAGAGGAGAAAGAGTGTGCAATTCCGTAAAACCATTCGTTTTTTCCGTTTGCAGCATTCACATGCTTCTCAAGTTGTAAATGAAACAACACAGAACTGTAAATTCACTTATCTTAATGTACTTAACAACAAAAATTTCAATAAACAATATTAAAATGAACAAACTGACACATAAATAATGTTAAATCTTAAAAATACATAAAAGCTCATATCAAAGATCAAAACAATAATTAATCATATCTCATATCAGAGTCATATTTTTATGATAAAAAATTATCCAGATCTTCCTCAATTTCTGGCAGGCATACTATTTTTACTGGCCTAATGAGTGAAAGCATAGCGCGACCGAATATTATCTCCGCACCAAGCCGAATCAGGGTCTCCTTTTAAAAATAACATTGATGTCTGCAGCAACTAGATCACTGGGAAACAAGTAATAGGGGGAGAGAAGAATTTTCAGTATCTACTATGATTGTAGCGAATACGCTATTTAAGTTTGCGTTTTGTTATAAGCTGCTGATCGTGCTCCATTCATACTATGTTGCAAACACTCCCAGAGTAAGATGCTACTGCGGCTAATGGTATACCTTGGCGCGCTACACTAACTGCGCATGTTTTCCTGAGCTGCAGTATCCTTACACCTCTCTTTTACTATGTATTATAGAGTACGAATAAGAATGGATGACAAAATTTAAAAACTTGAAATGTTCTCTCATAATTTGTATTGGCACACAAGAAGCATATTTGATTTGATTGATATCGTTGACACAATATGTCCAGAAGCTAGCCACGAAGGCATCTCAACATTTTTCAATTGATTAAGGGAAAGTTAACAAAAACATGACAGAAATGGAGATAGTTGATACAAGTTGTTTGATTCTTGGAGAAAGTTGAATTATAATACTGATTGTATGCATATTTAATCATTCAAAACAGCACTGTTGTATTTTTATCGTTATAAAAATAAAAAACATGCTCATAAATCTGTCATCTTTGGATTGCAATAAATTATTTTCCATTCCTTCAATGTACGAACTATTATGTAATTCAATGTGTTATTACACTCAAAATGTTTGTTTACAGGCTGCATTCGACGCACTGCCTACATACAAAATTGTACAGAGATCAGATTCCTTGATTTCCTTTATCTACTTGATATGCAGCAAGAATTCTTCCTTCCGAAATACGTGCGATACTCTAGTTTCTACAGTATTGGGCATCACGGATTTCAACAAAGTAAGTACAGTACCCTTCACATCTATCAACTCTTTTAACCTACGTAGACCTCACAAAAAACGCACCAAGGCTAATATTTTCCTTGCCAAGGCCTATCTTTAAACCCATCGCACCTTTAGTTTCAAAGTTATGCATGTGTATATGTATTTCAATTCATTTTTACCTTCCCGTATACGTACGTATATACGGAGTAATATACTTAGTATAGGCAAAGTTATTTAATGCTGCGGAAAATCGATTTCAAGATTTCAACGGATATACCCGTGGCTTTGTTTGAACAGTCCCCCTGCTACAGAGTACAAAAGGTATGGCATTAAATTCGTGGTCACCATTTTCGCTTTTTCTCTTATTTCTGGAGATACCAACTCAACCGCTGATTCACTAGACATTTTAAACTAAAGAACTGGTAGGTATTTAAAAGCAACCACATGGCAGCAACATATAACACAAAATGGCTTACGTTCTGATCTTAACCTTAATCAAATGTTTCCTCTACGACTACCACTGCGCTAGTCAAATAAGATCAAATAAATTAATATTTCATTTATTTTTATATAATATTTCACGTAAAAGTAGTAATAATAAAAGAGAAAACTGACAAGTGTAATAAAGTATTAAAAGTAATTTTGATGTACACAATCGAACGAAACATTTACTACAACGGTTGTCAATGATTAACTAAATATCAATACTTGGTTTCTAAATTTCTCTCTGATTGGTCAAGAACCTGTATGGTAATGAAATCTGTACCGTATGAAATCGTATCGTAATGAAATTAGTATCATTATGCAAAAGGTTGCAGCCATCAAATGAGAGAATTATACAATGGGAGTAGAAATCTAACAAATACTAGATTTTCTCTAAACTTTTGTTAGGAATGGAGCTAAATGTACACTATAATATGACAAATTCTGAACTGCTCTATTCTTGTTTTTTTAATGTCACAAATATTACATTTTCGTAAAGTATAGTGACTATGTTTTCTGTTACAATGAGTTCAAATTCAACACTCAAACGCAATTTTCTCAAAAACATGTCCAATTTTTTCTTCAATCATTTCTCATGTATAGTGCACCGTTTAATCGTTTAAGTTTTTCTACGTAAAATTAATTTTGGCGTAATCTTTTGTTTTTAAAAAACGTATACTTATTATTTTTTCTAAATATATCTCGCTCTCTTAATATTCACCAGAAGTATGAATTTCCAGTAATTTGAATATAGTATTGCATTTATGAGTGGAAGCGCTACAGAATATTTTAATTGAAGTGTTTCGAAAACTCAATACCGTTTGTGTAAACGAGCTTCCAATTTCGCATTTACAGTATCCTCTAAACGCCATTTTCGTGAAACGGCTCCAAATTTTTCAACGAAAATTTTCATATATGAATAGGTTTTACTCTTCTATAATATTCTTAAAGTAATATTTCGTTCTACCATTAGAAACCGTAAAATTAAGAAAATGTGAAAAAAATACTTTGTGTGCCGATAAGGCTTATGAGAAGAGGAGGAAGCAAAATAGAAAATTCTTACTCAAATCAAAGCAAATAGAAAATTAGTACGAGAATATCTGCCATTTTACAGCATCACTAGTTTCATAATGATTTCTTGGTGGGTGTTGACATATTGTATCACTAGGCATATAAAATTGTTATAAAACAGTATTTTAAAATGTGCATGCTTTATTGAACTAGCATGGTTTAATGTACTACAATCTGGACTCTCCGTTCTTATCCAAATAGGTGGAAAGTACTTACAATTATCCTTCACTAAAATAAAATCTCTGCATATAAAAGTCATTCAAAAAGCAATAGAAATTTATGTAGATGTCTTTTAAATAGAGAATAATATTTAGTATACAAAGTATTTTATTCTGCACGTAGAATTATTCAATACCTGATAATCTTACTTTTTCAAAACCCCAATCCATATGCTTCGATTATGCAACTTACAAAAGTGGACAATCCATTTCATTTTAGAACGACTTGTGTGCTCCCTTATCAAGAGCGATAAGCAGCTCATCAGCACTTAACATCGTTCACTATGGGCAAGAAGTTCTCTCAGGTGAGTTTCTAGGCCATTTTTTCTCTAATGAAGCAGCTTACAAGACAATAAAATGTATGTTTATCATTAAATATCTTGCAAAGGGAGGTTACCGTTCACTGTATTTATCGCAGTGTCCTGTCCCTTACAGACAAATGCTCATTATGTCATTGTTAAACACTTTTTTATCATGGAATAAAATCGTTTGCAATGCTTAATACAGAGAAAGATAAACCATATCGAAATTATTTCAATAGTACAATCGCTTTGTAAAGTAGTCGATTTGTCGAGGAATGTCTTACTATTTAAGGTATTTCATAACTCATGTCAATTGCTGTTTCTCTTAATTTGGTCTTTAAACAATAATCTACGAATACCGAAAGTGGCTGTGGTAGATGTGAGTGGTGCCCTAACAAGGCAGACTTCTATGTTGGGAATGCTAGTCAGATAGCTTATCATCAAATCTCTTTTCTAAGAGATCCAATTACTTCTGGAACAAACATAAACCCGCTGTTTTCTAGGGATCAGTAATTTTGTAGATCCACTCTGAAATCGACATTAAGATGGTGTGTGTTACGATCAAACCGATTGTCTGTCTGGATCTTGAAATCTCAGTTGTTTTCTCATTCTTTTTTCTTTCTCATATACGTAATAGAGACAGTTATGAAATGCTGCGCAAAATTGATTTCGAGATTTCAACAAAAATATACGTTTTCGAGCCTTTAACACCGCTTTTTTCACAACGTTCTCCCGGCCGTGAACAACGCTAGCGCCTTAACCATTGGTAGAATTTTTCCAAAATGAATATCCTCGTCTGATCCGACTGTTCTTGAAGCGGTGCGGTTTTTAATACAACTATTTAAATTTTGAGTAAGAGAGCTGAGCAACTGGAAAGAGGGAGGGCTACCTCAGACTTAAGAAAAGGAAAATGTCGAGTACGATAAAGTGTGTGCCAATATATTTAGCTTCTCAAATTGTGGCAAAGGAGTTCACAAACTCCTGACTTCACCATGAGTGGGATGAGGTTGCGGGGAAATAGGTGTTTGAAGGATTTTACAACACATGAATTCCTCAAAAACCTCTTCTCTCGCAATTCCACCCCTACACACGGCGAAATCAGGAGCTTATGAACTTCACTGCTACAATTGTAAAGCTAAATACCCAGGCCCGACTGGCAAAAGCTATATTATATTTTATTTCACTAATATTTGCAGTCTGATTATGACGATAAAGCTGTCGAAATCCGGCTTTCGAAGCACATCCAGTAAGTTTACGAATCAAGACAATTATTTCATCAAGTAATTACGACGACCCCTCATCAGCATTCGCATATTTCCATGACTTTGCTTGAAATTTGTGACCACTGACAGAGAGAGCCTCTTCCTACCTGTCCAGTCTACAAATGTATCCGGTTTTGCCCGTATCATAATACAGCACCGACCCTTCTAATAATGAACAATTAAGACAAGAACATGTACTTTCTTGCACTTGGTAACAATTACATAGTATTATAATACAGTAATTTGTGTTCATTATAAGATCTCAGTCATGAATTGTAAAACTCACTACTAGAGACAGGAGTTCTACGCACTATGCTAAAATATTCATGCAACTTAACTAATTAATTGTCAAATACGATCTAGGGTAAACATTAACAAAAAATTCACAATAAAATTTTAGTTTGGCATTTTTTTGTTTTACTTCTATTAAAGCAGAAAACAATTCCTTTTCTAAATTTTAATCTATTAAAGTCTTTTTGCCTGATTCTGAATGCAGAAAATACTTTCTACCTTTCAAGATATAATTGGAGCATATTTTAAAGATGAGTCAATGTGGGGTCATATTCTGTTGTTTTTTTTTCAGGTTTTTAACCACAACTAATGTTTAACATAAGTAAATTTTAAATCACATTTTAACTAATTCTTTATATAATCTCTCCTTGGCAGTTACGCTCACATATCCAAACACTAATTGCAAAAACCGTTTAATGTCTTCATCAATTTTTTATGACTTCACTTAAGGTACTTAACATGATGTTTTCAATTACTGAATTGCTAGAAAAAAATTTATAAAATTTTATTAAATATACATTTTCGTTTTTATTGGTTTTTGTATCAGTGAATTTTTTTCTACATTTTAATCTATCAAAATTTTTTTCAGAAACTAATGTTTTTGATTGCAGAAAATTATTTCTACTCCCAATGAATGATTGTAGCATACTTTAAAGATGGAAACTGAGCCAAAGTGAGATCAAATTCAGCATTTTATGATTTTTAACCATAAATTTTGTTGTTGTTGCTGTTTTTTGTACGCAAGGCGACTGACAGCGACTTCTCTTTATTATTTTTCCCTCTCATTCTCAGTTTCCAAGTGATATTGAGTTACGAATACCTTTACCTTCATTATCCTTTGTGACTTCAATCGCTAGGCGATGATTCATTTCGCAAATAATTTCTATAATGTTCAAAGTTCGTGAACTCGCTTCAGAAATCCTAGAACGCATACCGGAGGTTTAAAATTTGTAGTAAAACAGTAAGTAAACACAAATGATAACATCCAAGAAGCAAATAAGCAAACTTGCACATTCAATCAATCAATCATTCATTCACTGGGCAATTCTGATTGACCAGCGAGAGAGAAGTACGAAACCGCGCGAGATTTGAATGCGAGTGTTTAGTCATCACGAAGTGATCAAGTTACAGTTCAACAAAGTCTTGTTATATAGTTCAATAATGCCAATACCACCTCATAAGTATTTTAACTACTCGTGAAATAGCTTGAACAAACTCTCTCCTTTCTATTCTTCGGAATACCTCCCGTTGAACAGCTGAAACGTCTCGCAGGTAATATCTTCTCGTCCAGACGAATCTTTGACGATCGATTCTGAGTGATATAACCGAAACTAACTATAAGAGAAATTAATTCCAGTTCCTCAAGGTCCATGCAGGTTGTACAACACATGAACTGTTTGTTTCCCAAATCCGCTCTTTGGATTTTGGTGATTTATATGTTGGTAGTAGCTCTTAGGTTTCTAGGAGCCTCTGGGAGGTTCTGTCTTACTGGTAGTCTGCACCTCTCTTCTTTTGCAGCGTATAGCATTTCAATTTTTTCCAAAGTGTCAATTAGTTTTCTGTCAGTACATCAATTATCTCGTCAAGAATTCTCACTGGTTCTACATTCTTTTCCTCTTCCGCAAGGAACTAAGTTACGCAAGGGAGTACAATATCCAAGGTGGTGAGGGAATCGTTTCTTGTTTCGCACTATTATTCTTCTCTAATCAGTCTCATTGTTTTATTTCTGAAAGAGTACATTTTTGCTGCAAATGTTTTTACATAGTCTTTTGGGAATCTTTTAGGCGATGCGTAGGTTGCAGGTGACCTCTGCTTTGTTTCTACTTCATCTCCATACTTCTCCCAACTTCTCTGATTTCCTCGTGCATATTTGCCCAGCCGAAGTTTTTTGGTGCTGTTTAAATATATCGTTTGGGGTTACTTTTTCCGTTCTCCGTCAGATGTCCAAGAACCTCTACATTTCCTCACGATCGTTGTAAACCAGTGGAATAACTGATTACGGTACGGCTGCACTATTGTTAGACCCCTTCACAATGAAAGTTGGGCATTTTACTCTTCGCCCAGAGGCCCATTAATGGACTCCATTAATTCGAGTTGTGCGGCCTGGAGACCGACACGTCTGTTCTCCCACATCTTCCCTAGATGTTTGCTCATTTGGTTAACCGACACCATCTTGGCAAGCTTCATCTGAAATGACCTTCCTGTACTCTTCTAAAGTTCCTCTCTCATATTCTGTCAAACGAGATGACCACCTCTATGCCGGACCACCTGCTCGATACCGAAATCTTGCTCTATTTATCGGGGTTACCCAGGTGAAGAGAGAAAGTGGAGTTGGATGTGAGTTGTGACGCTCCTCTTGCTCTTCGAATCTTGATTCACATCATACACCTTTAACACTTAATAATAACTAATACAAATATAACAAATTGTATGTTACATTGTTTTACTTTATTTTAAAATAGGCACTTTCAAATTTCGTTCATCAATTTATTTTCATTTATTTTCGACGTTTTTGTTGGATTTTTTATAAAAAATTTATCATGTTGGAGCAGTTACGTTTCTACTTTTGTTATACGTTCAAATAGTAGTAGTAATAATAATAATAATAATAATAATAATAATAATAATAACGGAACCAAAAACTATTTTTTCAGCTACGAATATTGAAATTAATGTTTTTTCTGAGTTTATTTCAAGAAAAATTGAACTATTGTACTGATTTGCTTCTGCCACAGGAGAGTTCCGCCAGATGGACCACGGCGCGAAGGAGAACCTCCGCCGCTACGGGTCTTCGCGGCCGCCCGCCTATGCGCTGGCCAACGTGACGGCGCCCGTCGCCATATTCGCGAGCGAGGTAGACTCCCTCGTATCACCGAAGGTGAGCAATCTGCCGGGGCGAACGGAAGGCACAACGCAGGGACATTTAATCTAATGTTAACTATCACACACTGTTTCTGAACAGTAGTCCGGAGAGTTAGGAGGTTTACACTTTGATGCCCTCCTCTTTCTTCACCAGATAATTGCTCATATTAGTGGTTTATAATCACTATATGGACCGTAGGGGTGATTATGAGAAGGTGAATCTGAAGTGAGAGAAGAATGATTAGAAATGAGACGATAGTTCAGGTGATAAAACGATCCAACTATGTCATGGGTTCGCAGGAAAAATAGGGACGTGGGACTCTCCACGCACTTTGGGACCACTTCAAACACCTGCAACTACAAAATAGTTGTTTTAAGAATAGCTAATTACTAGCGGTGGCAGAATTTAGCACTTTAAATATAAAACAATCGTCATTTCTAGAAACAGCAACAACATTTTATTCTTTTATAAAAATTACAATTGTAGAATTAACTGAGAAAAATATTATTGAGGGAGAGTTCTTTCAGATAATTTATTTTTATTATTTTTAGATTTTCCCATTAAATTTAGGAAATAAGGTAAATTAATTTAATATTTCGCCAGGTGTGAACTTTAAATATAAAAGCGTAAGAATCGATCGTCTTAGGCTTAGAGCCTTCCTCTTCTTCCCGTGACCTCCGTACAGCGGACTGGGGAAGCTAAGGTCTTTTGAGATTTCCATAGGCGCACACAGTAATATACTAGTACAGAGAGGACGTCGGCCTCTCTGCCTACGACGCGGCGTCACCCGGACAGCCTAGAAGTCATATCCATTCATAGACGTTCAGGCTTTCAGGATACGTTTTTTAATATACGTGTTGTGGTGCGATATCTTTGGCATTTTTAAAATAATTAAAGATGTTGTCATTGCCAACAATATTTTTAATGCAATAGCAGCTTTCGCAGGTAGTCGTTTTGTGGCTTCCATCTAGCAGACAACTGATGATGATGGCTAAGCCATCGAAAGCTGCTATTTAATTAAAAAATATTGTTGGCAATGACAACATATTTAATTATTTTACGTTTTTTAAATTGTTTTTATTATGTCTTACTTTTCTGTCAGTTAAATCTTAATTATAAATTAATATACACGCTCAATCTCAAATTAAATGTTTTCAAACATCAAAGCGTTGTTGTTGACGTATCCTTCGTTAGCAAACCCGAAGGAAGCCATAAAATGCAAATTTCCAGACACACGACCATTTCGCGGTTTGTTCGCGAATTCGCACTTTGTGATCGATTTGGCTTTTATCGCAGATTAAAAACCTTCCGAAATGTATTGCAGCGACCGTCAAACAATCGATTACATCGTGTGGTAACCTTTCGTATTTTTAGCAATTGTTAAATTACACCATCTCTACTTATAGCTAATATTAAAAATATTTATGAATTGAAGGGTAAGCGTGAAAAAAAGGAATAAACTTATTTTAACATGTCAACTGGAATGTCGACAACGTTTTACACGATTTTCATTAGCGTTACGAATGTACTTTAGAGAATGAAGTTATAATTTGTTTTTGTGTAGGCAAAATGGAATTTATTAAATTAATGAGATGTGTATGTTACAGCTTAAGTCTCAAAGTGGTTCATGTTAGAGAAGTCGGTAAATTCTCTCATCAGCTAGCCGGTGTGGATAAAGCTGTTCGAAGGACCATTTTGCGCAGGTGATGTAAGTTTGTATTAGCCACAGACGCAGCCGAAAGTAAAGTGATTGACAGAGCACAAGATGTCTTGTGTACTCGCAAGAACTAATTTGATACAAAAATGCGTTGCACATACTCATGGTTGTAGACCGAAAGCTTAAGACCGAAGCCTCGTGGTCAACTCTAAAATGCTTGGAAAAGCGTCATAATTATATATAATCAGATTATCCAAGTGGTATCTTGTTCATAGATATTCACAACCATCACAAAGGAACACTAAACTGCACCGATCTCGAACTAGTCTTCAGAACTTATAACCAGCAGTATTATCTGAGTTTATTACATAACTGCTATTTGTCCTATCGTACGTTACTTCACATACTTAAACCAACTCGTGTAGACTATTGTCAACTACATCCACCCAAATTCCAAAGTATGCTACAGAGATTTCCTACTTTGGACATTATCCATTCATTTTGGATAATTTGAACATTAACCTGCTAATACGGGTATTATCCTATTAATAGTGTAACAGTAAGATACCATACTGATGAAATTGGAGGTAAAAATGATGAGCGTTGATATGTATAATTTATAACCTTCCAGATACAGAAAAAAAGGTGATAATTATTGTCATACAAAGATTCTCTCTCTTTTTGCATGACCTACCGACACAATTCTAATTCTTGAACATTACAAATGAGTCAAAAGGCAGAATTATTCAAAATATTTTCTGATGGTGCATTTGTGACAATGTGAATGCTATACTTTGAGATCGTAGGCTTCCTCCTCCTGAGTTAGTAGCTACTTGGTTGTCGTAGGGACCGTCCGATTCAATTAAGTAAAAATTATAAAAGTAACATACATGAACCACAATTATAAGTAATATTAATGAATAACAATAAATTATTCTATAATACAGAATAAATTAGTTATTCCTCAACACTGTAAAATAAAACACTATCATTTCAAGACGTTTCTTGAACCTGAAATCGTTATACTTATTTGTTAAATTCTAGAAGTAAATTAATTCGAATAACTAACTTCAAATCTAGCCATTTTTTGTTACAAAACATAATATTAACATATCGCAAAAAGTATTTTAATTGGTCAAAATACATTTCACTTCTAATAAGTAGAATATTTAATTTGATTATATTTATACTAAATTATGGCTGGTCTAATTGCAATTGATTTTTACAGGGAGTTGGCAGACTCGTCAAAGTTCTTCCGAACGTCGTCTCAACGCACATCATCGATGAGAAGTTCAATCACCTGGACTTTGTGGTCCATCGAAAAGTATACGACTTAATCATGAAACACGTTTTGAAACTGATGAAACAATTCTGAATGGACACTCGAAAAGTAATAGCTGAACACTGAAACATGGCTCTACATAATATTCTCATCATGTTGGCCAAATAGTTCAATACTTTTTAGAAATGAATTAGTTAGAATGATTTAATTCACTTTTCATATTAATACAAAACCAGTGATTTATGGTTACGTGTGGATAATAATCAGACTAAGAAAATTACATTCCTCAGAAAAAATTCAGAAATTAATTTTGATTGTAATAAACCAGATAAAACATTCAAGCTTACTTGTCAGCATTCAGACGCCAATTACTCCACATGCATGGAAGTGTTCAAGTGGTGTAACGTATGCATATTACATGTATATACTTTTTTACTATGTCCTCACCTCACAATGGTGGTGATAATAGTGGTTGGGCAAAAAGAAAATTTATAATGTGAACTAGAGTACAAATTAAAATAATTATGTTATGTAACATATAGCATACTTTTATTACGTGTGTTTATAATATAATTAGAAGCTAACTGAAGTACCCTGTATTTAATTGCCAGGTATTTAATAACCACAATTATCACTTAGCAAAATCAATGAATTCATCTTCTGTGCCCTGGCTCTTCTTAGCCCTGGTCTACTCTGCCCTCAATTTCCCTGAATTTCCCTGAACACCCAAATCTCCGCGTGCTCCTTCCTTGCCGACGAGCCATTTTTAAATAATACCCATTAAATCACAACATGCCCCGTTAAATGCAACACTACATGTTTTTATGTATGTGTGGCTTAGTTTTATGACATTAAAGAATGATTAACAAATTTAAAGTACTTAACATGAAAATACATCAACATTATTTTAGATAATTTTATGTAAACAATGATTGTTTAATACTCTGAATAAAATTGTTAAATGAACATAAATGTCACTAATTTCTCAGGCTTTGCGGGCTGGATCCTAACTGCATATTCATCTGGTGTCCGGTATCAAAATATATTATGCTAAAGATATTTTCTTTCGCGTAGCGATCATCCTCACAGCTTGCAACATTCGGGCCGAAAGTCACAAACCAAATAAAAAAGGAGTACGCTATACACTTGTATTACGAACAAGAAGCAAACAACACTTCACTCATTGAGTTCATGTCTTCTCAGAACAAGAAACATTCTATATTAGATGAAGTGATATTGAACCTCATACAATGTTGTCAAAGCAGTACTATTTCCTCGACTGCTCGCGTAGGCGGCAAATAGCAAAACACGCCAATATACTGAATACTTATGCTGTACACTTCGGCGAATTCTTTAGTTCTACCTCGTATGTACGACAGATGACAGTAATATTTAAATATGTGGTTTATTAAAATTTTGGAAATATATTTATTTGTGCAATGTAATTGAATTTTCTCACTATTCAAAAGAGATTATTGTCAAATTGCCGCCTTGCGAAAGATGAGGCGTCAAAAATCGTTACACTAGTGTAAACACTTTCCAGGTTTTCAACGTCAAAAGTAATTTGTTGAGACCGCAAAGTGTGAAAGTGGCTTTTAGATTGTACTATATCAGGTACTAAAAACTTCGATTTATAGAGAAGTATACTGCACTGTAATTCAAGTAAAAAATGGTCAATGATATGAGTGTTTGTAAAATATTCTTCAAGAAAAGTGCACCACTCTTCAGTGCAAGACGTCGCAGAGACAACCACTCATTTTTCATAATTTACATTTTTAATGACACAAACATCAAGTAATAACTTTTAGAATTACGTTTGTCATTCACAAAAGCTTTGTGATATCTCTTTTTATCTGCTTGTATAGTTTTTTTATCTGCCTGTAACCCAGCAAGTCGAAAATGTGGGTGATCGACCCAGCAAGTCGAAAATGTGGGTGATCGACCCAGCAAGTGATACAGTAAGAGGGTGTTCTGTACAGTTCAACAAAACGGTTTCCGGCTGTCATTCTGAGCTGAAAAAGGCAAATTTCCCAAAGTACTCAGAAAGGGAGCTGGGGTGTGGGTTTGTTTTGTTTAAAAGATCCATGATTTTCTTCCGAATCGCTCGAGGCGACGCGCTTAGAACAAGATCAATCGACCCGTACAAAGAAAAAAACTGGATATCTTGGAGAAAATTTAAAAATCGCTGTTTTCCACGCAAAATCTTATCTTTTCATGCTTGAAGTTTGTTAGGACGACGACGAAAAAAATTTTTCAATTTGTGAAAAATCCTCATTACGTATAGGCCAATAGCATAGTCACAAGAGAGGCGTTTAGCAAAAACATTACTTTGATTCTAGAAACCCACAAAACGTCGTTTGGACTACCAACATGTTACAGGGAGTGATTAGGATTACAGTAGGGTAACAACAATTATCCACTTTTCAGCTATCAAGGAGCACCAACAATACAAATGTTTAGTCAACAAAAACAGCTGTTCTCCGTTGCAGCATTACTTAAACTTTTCTATTAATACGTATGTAGTGTGCGAGAAAGTAAAAATGCAAAATTGTAGAATATGACCATTTAGGTAACTGCACAAAAAGTGCAGAACTGGCTGTACGAATGAAAATATTGACAGACCGAGGCGACGAAAGGAGCCGAAATCAAGGCATTTTTGAAATTTGAACCAAGATACATAAAAAGGACACAGTTTTTTTTGCAAATAGTTATAATTTCAAATAAATTCAGTCATTTAAATTGTACAGGAGTAATGTAAATATAATACAAATTGATGTCGTTAGCTTTGCAAAAAACAAAACCTAATTGATCTTCCTTCTTCCTCTCTGCATTCTTGATTAGAGTGGCCAGGCAAAAAGACCAAAAATAATTCCAAACAATCTAAATGAAACCACGCTAACATTTAATGATGATTCATAATTGTTGTTGTTTAAGTGTAGGGTAAGAACAGAACCAATTACATTTATTTCGTAGGTTGACATCTCTAACAAAGTGTTTTTTATATTTTTTTAATTGTTGTTAAATTATTTCCTAACTAGTACAGTTTGTCCATTTAATATTGTTTAATATCATAGAATGTTTACTAGTACATCTAAGCGAATTTACAGTTTTGTATCGTTATTTATAATTTTAAACTACTGTTCTGAGCATGCAATCGTGAACCATTTGATCAAAGTATTATATACTATACATCTTAGTATGTGCTACAGAAAAGGCAACCAACTCCCTTCTCGATGTGGAGTCTAGTTTCCTTATTATCACTCTTCAGTGTGCCTACATATTCTCAGATGCATGCCACCACCCCCTTCTTTCAGCTAGAGTCATCCTTATTAACCGCCGATGAATAATAGTTGACCGCCCATTATTTCACTGTTTTTTTCATTATATTGTTCTGTAAAATTCCCTTATTTATGAGTTTTCCCAATAATAGTAATAATAATAAATAATGTAATTTAAACAAAGACTTTTCGTACCTTCACCCCCAAATGCCCCCTAAATAATGCAATAGAAAATGTCCCTGACAAAAGTAGATCATCACAAATAATAGAATATTTAACCTTCGTTGAGGGAGATTATTATAAAAAATACATTAGTGTAATTTTAGTAAAACCAAACTAACTCCAGAATAAGACTTGATGTCCGTTTGTTTGTTCCTGTACTAGACACGCTAATATATTCTATTTAGTTGCATTTTAACATCATAATTTATAATTCTCTTTCTCGTATATTTCAATAGGTTATTTATTGTTGATTACTTTCTCTTTACACAATATTTCTTTACTCCTTGAACCCGCAGAAGCTTACGCTTTTAAAATATTCGTAGTTGCGGCTGCCGGTTGAGGGAGACTAAGCTTCTTCTATGTAAACGCCGGGGCTTAACGATAAACAAAGTCGCCACGTTTTCATTTATTCAGGTGACGCATATGCCGCACGAATAATGCTGTATTTCCCATCTCAAATTGCATAAGTTGTTAAAAACAACCTCTTTTGTCTGTTTTGATTGCTTTTCCCAAAACTCGAAAGTCCGTGTTATTGAGAGCCAATATTGTAGTAAACATCGTACCAACCCCTTGTTCCATAGATAGCTATAGAAAGAACCCCATAAAATAGGTTAAAATAGTGAGGATTAATCTATGTGGATGAATATGGTTTCCACAATCAGTATAAATACGTTCAGTATACCTCGTTAATTCACTTCTGTATAAAAGAGAAGGTTTTAATATAAAGACATGGTCACAAAAATTTGCATGATGTGTAAATGTGATTAGTATGATGTAGCATGCAGTGTTTATACATCTTTTATATAGAGTAAACAATTGTAGCAATGGAACAAATATACTCCCAGCTTGAAATCATCCTGTAGACATTTCAGCGGTATGATTAATGTTTTAAGATTGTTTTTATTTGTTTCATTTTGTCTGCTCACCAAAAACTTAGATTGTAAATTAAAAAAAAATATAATTATGAAAAAAGCATGCACACAACCAAAGAAAAAATACTAAGGGATGGCAAACTGATAATAAAATTATTAAACGAACTGGTCTTATTGATGTTATTAATTCCAAGAACCTACAATATTTGTCAATGTCCTCTGGTTAAACAAGATGGAATTATTTCTTAATGAACCTTGCAAACAATAACTGTTGTTATAGCAATCTTTGAATTATGAAACATGCTGATTGAAACGAAGAAATGTTTTATTTGTAGTCTAATTAAAGTACACAAGTAAATTAGAGATATAGTAAAAATAATTAAAAAACGCAGTTTTATGGCATTTTAGATAATTAATGACACCCAAGTGCTTCGTAAATGACTATATATTATTATTTAAATTTTATATATTACATATTATTATACTATATTATTATATTTAAGGCATTACATGCTAATTATGGAACGAAATTTTTAAGAATGGGACATTTTGACAGCTATGTTTAGGCATAGACACATCTTAGAATTGATTCTAGTTGTCTTTGTCCGTGAGGCCTTTAGCCTAATTTGATACTAATTTGTTAAGTTAATAGTAGCACGGAGAATAGAAAAAGTTATAAACAGCAAAGTTCGGTTTTTGTAATCATTGAATACTTTTCAGTGACTTGAGATGCTCACGTTTCCCACCCAATTTAGAAAGGCTATGCATGTCTTTTCCCCTGACGCTATATGCTAAGTTAATAGAAACATTGAGGTTTAATATAAAAATGAACCATTTTACTACAATTCTTTCTGCATTGTTTTTTAGCACAAAAAAATCAGCCCCCCAGCACTAAATTGCCAGGGCATGATTCATATTCATATTATTTCCCAGCAATTATGTGTGTGAAAAAGGTCTGTGATCTTGCCTTAAGAAGTCCTTAAATTTCATCCCAGTACTTAATATAGATTATTCTTACCTGTGAGAAAATTGTCACTCCAAAATGTATGCGTGGAACTGCATGCGCTTGCTACACTCTGTCAGTACCAGTACCCCCAAGAAATGTTTTCTTCTCAGAACCAATGCACTTTGCAAGATGAATTTTACCAACACCTAAATGTTATCTGATTTAAATCTAACGATAGAAGAAGATTTTGCAATTTACACTTTCCTGCGCGAGAATATGTTCTCGCGACCCGATGATTAAATTTCTCTTGAGTAGGTACAATAAGTAAATAAAAAGTGAATGTTGTGCTCATCATTGACCACTAAAAGCATTATAAAATTACTAATGTGATCTGGCGGACGTCGTGTGCAAAACCTCAACATTCATGTGATTGCATTTACCAGTAGAAAGTTAAGCCTGTGTATGAATCGTATTTAAACAGTTGTCCGTTTACCACCATGAACCATCCAGAAACTGATCCTTTGGAGTATTTACAGAATCTGTGCTTCGTAGGAGTAGTATGCCCCGTAAGGTTTCCCAACCACACATCGTATTAACTTCATTCTTCCCCAGAATAAGTCCCGCTTGGATGACCATTGATGATGGATTAAATGTAAATGTATACAAAAATAACTGTGATTTAATGTTTAATTTTCTGTAATATTGTACAGACAAAGATAATGCCAAAATAATATATATATATTATATATATTACTATATATATATATATAATAATATATATATAATTATAATATATGAAATATATGAAAATTTCACCGGAAGAAAGAACTCTGATTGCGAGGCTAGAATTGCACTAAGATAAGACGCAAATAGGTTTAGCCCCCATCCCCGCTGTTCAAGAACAAAGGTTCAAGTTAATTGGTGTAGATTTAGGCAAAGAGGAGAGATCTTCTGTATTGCAGTACTTCCGTGACAACGCCGCCCTGAGTGTGGACCCGCAATTCTCGGAATTGCGGACCCTGCCGTGCTTATTCAAAAATGTTTATAAACGCTTTTAGGCCCGATACCGAATTTTTAAAGTTAGTCGCCCCGGAAACTACCCAAAGCCGCATCCCAAGAAATTTTATGTTTGTAGAGCAGATCAACGTTTCCACCAATTCTTTTATCCTTCCCAATCTATATAGGTTACCCCACGTCTGCGTACCGCCAGTCACGTTCCACGACATGTTACAATTTTAATTATATTTTTGTTCGAGATTATTAGTTAACCACTTTGATGACGACTATCCATGTTGACTCGTCCATTGAACCTTTCTTTCATACCGAGACTGAGTCTCATGTAGCCTGTACACGTAACTCGCCTTGCACTCGTAGATAATTTATGACCTATGTACTGAGTGCGTTAATAAATAGTGCAATCGAGTTTTGAGACGAGTGATTAAGGCCCGCCCGACTGTTCCACACATCGCATTCTGCAAAGCACTTTGTCCCCATCCCGAAGAGCTAATGTCCTGTTAGGCGAATATTACCTGCCTTTGATGGTTTGTTTAAATTAAAACCGCTAATCGCAAACCGCATTTTTTTAGCTACTATTCCTGCTTCCTCTCCTTAAACATTTTTACCGTTTTTGTCCCCTGCAATTTTCCCTTTTTTTAATGAGTTCCACGTTGACATTAAAAATTTTTCGTTGTACCGATAACGTACCCTACTTGTTTTCTTTTGTGCCTTAAAAGAAAATTCCCTTCCCATAGGTTGCCAAATAGTTATTCTAAACATCCCTTTGAGGAGTAGACCCTGGCAGCGGTGTTGGGAAGTCAAATTAGAACGGTTTATCTGCAATTGGCCAATACCTCCACACTCCGGCTTTTGATCTTATCCCGATGCGTATCAATAATATATAAATATAAACACACAATTGCCGAACAATTTGGCTACCCCCAGCGTTAGGTGCTTACTAAACCTATATAAATATAAATAGACGCTACATCTCTACATTGTGTCTTACACATATCGTGTCCTTGTCATGGACTGTCTTGACCAGATTCCATTTTGAGCTAAATGTTACTGAACCCTGCTACACGTTCAAATTGTCTCGACGCTACCCGTGAACTGTGTTTTCGACGCACGGTAAATGTTCGACGCTACGTGAGTTAAACTGTTCGCACGCTACCGTGTAAATGTTCGACGCTACGTAAATGTTCGACGCTACGTGTAAATGTTCCCGGACGCTACGGTAATGTTCGACGCTACGTGTAAATGTTCGACGCTACGTGTAAATGTTCGACGCTACGTGTAAATGTTCACGCTACGTTGTAAATTGATTCGACGATAACGTTGTAAATGTTTCGACGCTACGTGTAAATGTTCGACGCTACTGTAAACGTTCGACGCTTACGTTAAATGTTCGACGCGACGTGTAAATGTTCGACCGCTACGTGTAAATGTTCGACGCTTACTGTGTTAAATGATTCGACGCTAACGTGTGTAATATGTCTTCGACCTACGTGTAAAATGTTCGAACGCTACGTGTAAAATGTTCGACGCTACGTGTAAATGTTCGACGCTACGTGATAAATGTTCCGACGCTACGTGTAAATGTTCGACGCTATGTGTAAAAGTTCGACGCTTGTGTAAATGTTCGACTATGTGTAAAAGTTCGACGCTATGTCGAAATGATTTAGACGCATGGTAAATGATTCGACCTATGTGTATATGTCTACCTATGTGTAAATGTTCCGACCTATGTGTAAATGTTCACTATGTGTAAATTTCGACGCTATGTGTAAATGTTCGACCTATTGTAAATGTTCGACCGCTACGTCGTAAATGTTCCGACGCTACGCCGTAAATGTTCGACCGCTACGGCGTAAATGTTCCGACGCTACGCGTAAAATGTGCGACCGCTACGCGTAAATGTTTCGACCGCTACGCTAAATGTTCTTTACGCTACGCAGCTAAATGTTCGACGCTACGCGTAAAATGTTCGACCTACGCGTAAAATGTCGGACCTACGCGTATAATATTCCGACGCTTACGTCGTAAATGTTCGACACCGCTACGCGTAAATGTTCGAACGCTACGCGTAAATGTTCGTGTAATATGATTCGACGCTACGTAAATTGTGCGACATTTAGCATACGTTTTTGGAATGTGGAATGTTGCAGTTATGTATGCATGCATGTCTGTATGCACATGTACGTATTGTGTTTTAGATGTGTTGCCGTTTATGCACTGAATTTACTCGTGTAGTATGTGAGTGCTTCCTCCTGCTCTTGTATCGAACTCTGACGGCGCCGGCCGGCCAAACAACCCATTTAAATTCGGAGGGCAGAGCAATCCATGTATGCAGCAAAGGCACCGCGGCGCGGGCCCGCCTCTCGTTGCCGAGGTGGGCCGGTGCGCAGCGCCTCCGCGATTGCGTGGCATGATGGCACGTACCCGTTCTTGTTGGCAAGCGTACCTCTCAGCGTAGTCCCACCCCTCAGGCGCTCAGCTGAACACAGCGTTTTTCTCTTTCAACACACTTATGCGTTACGTCTTCCACGTAGCCCCACCCCCTGCAGCGCCAGGCTGGAACACATGCGTCGTCTCTCACACACTTATGGTGTACGAACTCCAGCGGTAGCCCCACCCCTGCAGGCGTCAGGCTGAAACACCGCGTCTATCCCTCCACACGTTGGCGTACGTCCTCCACGGTTGCCACCCACCCCTGGCAGGCCTCAGCTGGAACACAGGCGTCTTCTCTCAACATTGACAGCATACCTCCTCGGAGTTGTCTATGTTTTCCTCACAGCTCGTTGTTCGCATCGCTTTTTAATGACGTTGCGGAGACAAAGCTGCATAATATCTATCAAGCACAACCAGTATTAGGTTCCAATTTTTAAGTAATTAAACATGAAGTAAAATATGCATAATCTCCATTAAATTCAATCTTATCTACTCCTGAAAAATTATAACTTTACTTACACTTACTCAGGATGAAATTTTTAATATCAATTATCCTAACACCATTTAACAAAAGTATCTAACACACCCTTGCATTTAATTTTGTTACTAATGATTTTATAACACTGAATATTTGCAAATCCATCAGGAATATAAGAAACCCACACCACAAGTAGTGAACAATTCAAGATGAACATATTAAAGAACAGGTCTCAAGTAGGAACCTTGAGGAACTTCAGGTATTAACAGTGAACATCCCCAATCGTGACATGTCGCACTCGCCAGTCAGATATTATTGAACCCTTATAAAAATCACAAATCCCGAACGTTGAGTTTTGAGCAGAATTAAACATGTTCACCGCACTTAAAAGCTCGTTACATGAACAGTGTATACACTGTCAACTGGAAATAATCTCCATTTGGATGAGAATATAGCAACAATATACCAAATTATTGCAAGATGTAATCATAAATTACAATAATGAGATCAAAATTGCCACTAAATGTAAACATTAACGCTGTTGTGAGAATTAAATCAATAAATACATTTTTGTAAGTTTTTGAAAAATCAAAATATAGAGCCAATTTCGGACACTTGTCATCTCATGCAGTACTTTATTGCTATCATACCACCAACTGTCTAAAGAGAAAAATGTAACCATTTCGAGAAATCTTGTTTTCTGTATTTTTAATATTGCACACAGATATTGCCCCCGAAAACGACTTACAATTTCGCACGTCGGCGCGCCCGGAGTCGGCTTCGCTCGCCCCTCACCAGGTCGTACAAGAGCCGGGCCCGCCTGCGCAGCGGCCGGATGACCGCCTCGGGGGAGCGGTGAGTACGCTCAGGGCGAAGAACCGGCAGCGGGCTCTTGCGCGCCGCCGCCGCCCCGCCAGCAGGACGTGAAGCACAGCGCCCACCACAACTCCCACCTTGGGTTTTTTTTCTCAAAGATAGGTTAGGGGGAGAGTTGTTCCATTGTTGTTCTTATTCTACTTTCACCTTCCACACCGCCACCCGCATCCCGCTTGCAGACTCTGACTATTCACCTCACGGGTACCGAATGTAGGAGGCTTTATTTTCGACACATGTCTCTACTCTACGTCTGCTCATTTTGTACGCCACTCCACTTCATGTCGACTCCAAAAATTAAAGCAATGCTGCAGTAATCATGAAACTGCAAAATGCAAATATTGTTAGAGTAGCAACACCTAATGTCTCATAGGAGCTGCACACTTGTTTAACTGCCAATAATTATCGAATACTTTAGCTTACAATTCACCGGCACCTCTCGAGACACACCAAAATGCAGGCACAAGTCATTGTCAATTACATAAAGCTCTCACATGAAATAAAAAACTTCTAAAATGCATGAAGCTGGAAAACTTTTTACCTCGCAAATATTCTCCCCGTGGACTGCCTAAATATGTATACATGCAGCTCTAATATGTAATTTTAATAGGGGTTTTGTGCCCCGATAGTAGACACAGCCGACACTGTCTATCAATCTTCGATTTTTTGCCACGTCCATTCGAGTTTCAACACGTTTTGCGTTAGTTTCTCCAATTGTTTTCAGGCGAATATCTGACAACTGGCCAGTATCGCGGCCCTACTGACTTTACCTTCCTTATGCTATTTAACTTTCATCTATTCATCCACACTCACACAACTCGCACTTCGGATGCAGATTACAACAATAAAAAACCAGACGATTGATAGTCTCTATCCAGAAGCCGGGTAGGTTTCCTTCGCCCAGATACCTTGAGAAGGAAAAAATACCCCCAGTCTGCAACGTATTGGGTCAGCACCGAATGATATCATGTCTCAAGCGAAGGGTTCATGCCCACATCCCGTTAACGGTGGTATGGCCCACAGCAGGAATATTGAGTGCGTCCAGAAATATAGAAAATAATCGATTTCACCTAGTAGTTCTCACTTCATAAATTAATACGCAGATGCGATGTTTCGAACATATAGTATATCCTCTATTACGCCTAACCAAACTGTCCCGAATCGTAGCCCCGCTACTCCAGCTGTTGAGTTTCTTCCTCTTCCAACCAGTAAAAGAATATATGATTTCCATTAACTTCAGAGCGGACCAAAGTGCTTATTTGCTAATTTCTCCTTCCAGGAAATTACTCCCCACGTTGAATTGGAAGTCCAACTGTAGCCACCCCCGGCCTTGTTCCTGGTGAAGGTCCCCCTGGTAGCATCCTTCCTGCTCTACCTGTGAGCACATGCGATAACAATGCCCCATATGCCCTTCGCCTCACCCGCAACCCATCATCACTCCATGGTTGGCCCGCAAAGACGTCTTAAACGGGCTATTTTGCGCTTCACTGCCGTCCTCAGCTCGCTACCTCTCTCCATAGACCCTGTCCCGCCCCCAATACAATGCAGGGCCTCGGAATAGAGCCTCGGTCTACACTTTCAAGGAATCCCTGGTTGCCATTGCGATATATTTACCGTATATCCACTTCCTGGTACGTTGTAGAAGTCATTTCATCAGATTGTGTAATGAAGGTATATAAACAGTTCTGATACCCCTATGCCACAGTACCCCAAACACTTTAATCCCCGTCATGAGGTCTCTGCGGCTCTGACATTGTGTCATCCTCCCAACGAGCCTCCCAGTTATTCTTCCTTACTATTAGTATTACTGAATTCAAAGTAAAAAAAGCTGTTAACTCTTCTGTTACTGCTCTTAATGCGGTAATATACCTATTTTCTTTTCATTGGTCTCTTGTGAAGACGTAGTGAAAAAGAAGTACTTTTTAACAAGGTGTAAAGAGATGCCATTGAACATCTTTTTAAGTACCTATCCACTAGGATTCATTCTTTGCATCTTACTACGATTACCCCTACCCGTTATTAGAAAGAACAGATCTCCTATTACGCGGCTGTTTATCTTGACTCCGATAAAAGCGTAGAAAAACACCATGCAGTAGTCAGTTATGAATTAGCATTTACAAACATTAGTTTCTATACTCACGGTAAGGCAGGTTTTGTTAAAGTCAGACAAAACACGCAACTCGGAATGGTATGCTATTAAAGATTAGATGTCTCTGTTGGACGAAGTTTTGTATATACATTTTCTATTTGCCTACTCTTTTAATTTTATTAAAAGTAGTGTTTGTTAGCAGACCTTCAAAACTTCGAACAACAGCCCTGCCATTGTAACCTTAAAGAGGTATTTATTCATGGACAATAGAGAGATTCACGTATTTAGAACCCAGTTCTAAAATAACCTCTCGTACTACTTTTCTCGTATATTTAATAACAAGTTTGTCTGTCAAAAATTTCCACAATAGAAAAAACTATAAATAAGTATACCAGATGAATTATGATGAAAACAAAGAACTGAGTGAGGTGTGGATCTTAGGATAAAGATATGTAAAAGAGAGAATAAATTTTCTGAATGTGTTTTTAAATTATAAAACTAATTTTAATATATAATAGTTATGTTGGCTAAGAGGACATTGGTGGTAAGACAATGAACTCCAGATCTGTTTCTCAGGAGAGAGATCCAGGTGTAATAGCATTGAAGTAGTCCAAGGAGACGATGTAAAATAACAAGAGAAGCAAGATAGATGAGTGATCTAGAAGTGAGGTATGTTTGATCAGAACGTGATGAATCTCGATGTGGTATGTCAGGATAGTAATGCCCGGATTTCACCCGCATGTTATTTACTTTACAACTCTTTCTAAGTTAGAGAACGACGTTGTTTGATTTGATCATGCGCAATGTCGTTGCGAACTTGGTAAATAACCCATCAACGAGTTACTAATTAATTGAGTAAAAGCACGAAGACTATAAAATCCCTGATTAATATGGATGTGTGAAATCCAGCAAAGAGAATGGCCTAATGGGTATGACCATAACATGCCCCGACAGGGTCAAAAGGACACAGAATCTCCTCAACGCAATTCCACAAAGAGCGTTTCAGTTGAAAGGAAAGGTTAAACTTTAAAGAATTCACCCGCTTATAAGACATTGAAAAAGCTAATATTGTGTACAAGTCAAGCCATGTGCATTTGAAAAATATGTTTATATTAATTGAGGTTTCTAAATCTATATGACAATAATAAATAACGAAGTCCAGTCAATGAGTAGGTCAAAATGTAGTCTTAAAAATCTAAAATTATACTCCTTAGTTATTCAATTATCACAAAAAAGATAAAGATAGATCCTTTAATTAATCACGTGCAGTCTTAGCTATCACAGATCTGCTGTTATTGCCAGTTAACAGATTAATTATTTAGAAATACATCGAAGAAAATCAGAGACAAAATCCAGCTTTTGCCTTCTTTGTAAACATTATTACTGAGTCCTTATCATCGTGAGAAGCTGTTTATTTCTCTCCCTCACCCAAGAAGAACCACGAAATAATTTATGCCCCCTGAGATATAGGTATCATTCCCGCCCCCATTAGAAAAACTGACTAGCAAAATTTGTAAACTGAATTAAGACTTAAATGAAAAGAGATAGTAAATTTAAATAAATTCGGATATAAGAGGAAAAGGGAGTCCCTAATATTTAGGAGGAGTGTCTGTGCCAAAACCAATGCGGGAATGAAGAGTGAAAACCTAAGGATTACGTGTAAGTTCGATCGTACCATTAGCCAAAAAAGCAATCTTAACCCGTCAACACAATCTTATTGGAACCGTATGTACAACCGCGAGATAGTAAATTAACGTAATTATATAAAATTCTATTATCGCCCCTGTAAAATGTTATGACGTCTGAAACACCAGACTTGCTTGAGTGAATAATCATGAAGAATAAAATTTATTTTAAAAGAAAGTTTCCTTTAATAGGCCATTTCTCTGGCCTCATACAAGAAAACATATTTAGTACCTTAACTCTAAGAAAGAAAACTTATAAATACTACTACTACCCCAAAGGAATCCGCCCATGTGTGCCAGACCCCTAAGACTAAAACAAGAATGACCGCCCGAATCCTGCTACAACTACTATGCAGGATATAAACTCTGTCAGACCTTAGATAGGTCAGGGCACTGGTGAGATGAAAGACAGAAGCTACCAAAAAGAGGGTTAAGTAGTAGAACTGTTTAATGGGAGAGTAGTCCCAACCCGGATAAACTCTACGAAAGCGCAAGAAGAGAGTTATATTGAGGTTAAATTGCATTGAATTAAATTATATCGAATTGATATGCCTTATTTTACCGAGAAGTAGCCATAAGTATCATAATTCCTACATCTACAAAGTAGATAGAATTATTACTTCTAGTTAAATTGTTCCTCAATATTTAGTTCTTCCAAAGACGTTAAGCACATGTTTTATGAAAATTTTAGTTAAGTTTTGCACCACATCTAGAAATATTAATCAACCCCCAAATCTTAAATTAGTGCAAGTGTAGGATTAGTGCTCAAATAGAATTCTTGAATTCTTCCACCAAATCAATAAACTTCGAAGTGAGGTCGGTAGAATGAGAATCAGATCCTGTGCTACTTTTATATAAAAAGCATAAATATTAACTCACATTCGAGAGTAAAAAATAGATTAGCTTGTTGTATAAAAAACGTATTCAACTCTTCTTATTTAACATTCATACAAATACGATCTACTCAATTTTTGCTCTACGAATCCCTTTGTTATGACTTGGCTTCTTTCCCGTCCCAATATTAAGTCATTAAATCTTTTCTTGATCTCTACGTTACTTCTCTCCGCCCCTTTCTCGTCCTCAGTCACCCCCTAAATGTTCGCACACACTCATCCATCCACAAGAGATCTGGCTTCCTCTTCTTTCATCATGTTTCATCCAATTCCACATATATATTCGCTTGGAGTCTGGTATTATCACTCGCAATCAATTGTAATGATGAACCAAAACCATTTTAATATCTTTGAACCTCCCCTATAAATCCATCCCCCTTTTATTAAGTACCCTTATAATTCATGTGCAGTTAGTGTCTCCTATCCCTCCACAACTACTGCAGCAGTCAACTTGTAAGTTGGCCCAATATTTGGCACGTATTATTCTGCCTCCACAATATCTTAGATGGTTTCCTGTTCTTTCTTAGTGTTCACGTTTCTAGCTCATCTTAATAATAAGGCTTATTAAGGCTTGTAAATTCTATATTTTTTAATATCTCTTATAATTATGTTTCCGATCTTTATCACAAGTATTTATAGAAATTAGCAAAATAATATACTCCTTTCCAATTCTATTTATTATATTCTATTCTTTATTGAATTCAATTTGTTTACATTTTTTTTCATTAAGACTAGATTCTCTGCGATATTAAATGTTTACTACCTTTAGAAATAACTAAGATATTTATTTGTATTTTATTCTATTAAGGATCGGTGTTTTTCTTGCTTAAAGCGACGATGCCTTTGTTATTTAATGCTCTGTACGAGTCCTACATTTTTGCCCCTCTTTTTCTAGTGCCATTAGATAAGAAATAGTAGCTTTCTTTGGTTCTTAACCACGTAACTACTGCACAGGCTACCATGGCATCTGCAAAGCGTAACCAAAACATCCTAATAACACTACTTAACTTATTTGGGATATGATCTACTACTCAAAAAAAATACAGATTATCTTGCAATTAGGAGGGTCTCAGATGAGTCGTCGTGATATTGCTTCTTTGGAAACCCTTTTACGATTGGTCTTATAGTCAGCGCTTCGCCGGAGTTAGTGTAATGTTCTAACGCCCGAGGCCATTTAATTTTTAGGCAGCCCGAAAAAAAACCATATGCAATCTGTCCTCTTTTTTCTTCTTTCAATAATCATTTAAATAATAAGTAAATAATAGATATTATTTATTGAGTCCACATTAAATACAATTTCCTAATCGTGATAAGTGACCGAATGATCTTAACGACTTGTCTTGGTGGTTGACCTCTTAGTTTGAGTAGCCCGCACTGTTACCCCAATTACTGCTTCCAGAGCAAACAAAGAGGGCTAAGTTCTCAGCATTCCCCCGCCTTGAAAGGACCAGAAAACCTAGGACCAAAACCTGATCCAGAGATGTGGCGTCATTCATGGCCCTAGACCAATAAACCATAAACTTAATAATATTAGTTAACAGAATAGATTAGGATATCCTTAGTACAGTAGAATAACTTATTTTTAAACTCCGAAAGAATAATTTAAAATCATTTCAAGATGTATATTCTATGCTTAACTTACTTTAAATAACATAATAAGAATTAATTCAAATATTAATAAAATAATATATTAGAACACCGAATTACATCATCAATCTGTATAGCACACATTAGGCATAATAACATGTTCAACCACAACTATTGAGTAATTTTCGTGTATATCTATTTAAAAATGAGAATGTGTAAGAAACTATGCCAACTTCTGACGAGACTTCTTATATCTTTTTCAATTTGTAACCACGTAGTACCCATACTTGCAGCACATAATTGCGTCTTAGGAATCCCCCAAAAGAGAAATCAGATATCTGTTTTTTCTTTTGTCAGATATTTTTCTTTCTATACTCATCACAAGAGACTTGCACGACTATGCCAGTTCTCATTTTTCTTGCTTCATATCGTAAATCAGATAACATTTGAAAACAGAAATGTCTAAGTGGAATCAGAATAATTAATTATTTCTAGTATTATAATTATTTAGGGAAAAATATTGTAACATTATAGGATATTTTTTTACCCTGTTAGAACATGTTTTAGCAGGAAAAGCTTTCATTTTACTTTTAAAATGTATGAATTGTGTTTATGTTTTTAATATCATTCCTAGTCTTGTTGAGTGTAATGCCCCTCTATTAGGGTATCTTTATAAGTGTAGTTTTCAGAGTGAGAACATGTAGGTTAACCTTTGTAGTTGTGTACATCAGAATTAACAGTAAAAATGCCTTTGTTTTACAATGAGAATTTTCTTCGCGAAACCATTAATTTCAAATATATACATGTAGGTAGGAGAAGATCCTTAAGTTTATTAAACAAGAGGGTTATGCAAAGACTCCAGCTATGATAATTCGGGCTGAGCATTCACGAATGTATCGCAAATATTTTTTTTGATTACAAATGTGCCGATGCTTTACAGAGGACATTTTCCCAGAATATTAAGTTCCATACTTTTAGGTAGTGAGAATGCACATCTTTGCCAAAAGAGGTACATTTGTTCGAAGATGTCTCCAATGTTTGGAGCTTGAGCCTTGAGGGGCTGTATGTGTGTCATATCAAAGATTTGACTGAAGCTTCTTAGTTAAGATTAGAGATAGTCGAGACATCCATTCTTAAGGCTTTTCTTGAATGGTGAAATTATTTATGTTTGTTCTCCTTAACAGCCAAACGCTCAGGTCATTATGTATATGTCCTGTCAATGCAACTTTAATGCAGTTCAATTGAAGGATACTTCCTCATCCCTACGTGACTCCCAGCTCCCTCTCTCCCATATCCGTACTCCCAATTAATTTCGTCGCCCAAAGACAATACCTTCATTTCTACCGCCTAGTTCGGGTGAAAGGAGCGTTAGTGCAAAAATTTGCTTCTGTTCAGTACGTGCAAAAGAGCGGACTGGGTCGCCCTCCATTAATCCTTGACGTGCGCAGCGAGTACTCCACCAGTAAAAAATCAAAGGCCATCAAATCAATTCATTACAAAATGTAAAAATTGTACTTATTTATCATTATGTAACAATAAAGAAATTAAGGAATCGCGCTTCTCAAATGCAGCGATCGAAATACAACGATTCTGAGCACATCTACGTTCCGCAGAGGAAGTGGGTTCCGACAATTGAAACCTAATGACCTCTACCATTCGTAATATCCGTTGAAGAAAAATTGAAATCGTCGACCTTTAGCACTTTGACCCGATGACCAGAAACGGAGGCATTCTTCAGATCTCTCTTTAATGGGACCGTTTAAAGGGTCCTCCCGTCATAAGATATAGTAAGAAGAAAGGGCGCCCCCCTAAAACCAAAATGCAATATGACTTCTTTAACAAAAAATTAATACTTTTTTGCAAAAGTTATTCTACATCCCGCCGTACCACACCCACCCATTCACCCCTTTCGAGCCAGTAAATGTATTTTTTCAATTTTAGATTGTTTCTGTGAACTTAAAACCATTTTATCTAGTTAAAAAAAATAAAAATAAACTGACATTTTCTTTGACAGGCGCCTTGTAATCCTTTATAATTTCCATCATTATTAGCATTATCTTACGTTGACCCCTACAATCATGATGTCGATCCCATGGCGTTTGTTAAAGAAAATAATCTTTCTCCAATCTGTGTAGAACTAATGTCCTATCCATTTCCAAAAACTGTTAACAATCTTTCAAACTCGTCTAAAGTAAAACAATATCGAAGTTAAATTAGGTCAAGATCTTCTGATCCATCGATTGAGAAAAAATCCTGGGCGTTTGAATTCTAATCTGAAGTGTAATATTATATTCATACTTCATTAATTTCAGTTATTAATTTCATCTAGCTTATTTTACTTGAATTTGTGTATATTAACTGTATGAATGTCTTTCCACACACATCTTTTGATAGATATGAGTATTTACTTTTCCCTTCTATTCCATAAGATATATCAAAATTGCCGTCGAGTTGTAATAAGAAAAGAAACAAATTTAGCAATTATTCCAGATTACTTAATAATTACCATTTTTAAGAACCAAATTGTTTCCATCACCTGACCTCTAAAAACAAAAAATTGTATCTGCCCCAAAAATTTGAAGATCAACCTCCCACAACGCGTTGCTGGAACATTCGCCAGTATTGTTCTCTTTTCTCTATTTTCCTCAAATTTGCGCATCTATGCTTCACCGTTTCTTCTTTCGGGCAGTCGACAACGCAATTAATTCTTCTTGTGGTTAAAACATTCTTCATGTCGATTCAAACACTATATTTACTATTTTTTCAGATCATCCCCGAAACCCCTCTTTAAAAATGATAGAATGGAGAATTCATGCTGAAAAATCGGTGAGCACCAGATAAATTTTGCCAAACAAAAAAGCAAAACCAAACTCCTTTATCGCGAGCATAGATAAGCCAATATTTTCCTTTTCTGTGTCCTTGTTTATCTCCTACCAGTCAATTTGATGAACTCCTTCTTTGAAATAAATAAATCATTGAATTGCAAAAATATCCTTATTATTAAATTTTAAATTTTTGCTGTTAGACAAAATACTTTATGACGACTATGTAAATATTATTTTAACCATTCTTTCACTTCCTTTTAATAGTGATCTGCAAGTATGTCTTCGCCTCGTTTATTCTGTAGCCCTGAAACTTAGCTGATTGGTCCTTAACGTTCGGTAGAGATAGAACTACATGTAAATACAGGAATATTATTCCTGTAATGCTTTTGTACTTGTTCATCACAATTCAGAATTTTAATTAAAATTTTCTTATGTTTTCTAACAAAGGTTATCATGGGTTATTATTTTGAAATTTCTCTGAATTGAAGTTGCCTAATTCTATAGTGGTGGCTCATTGAGCGTGTAAATTATATCTTGAACGAAACGAATTTGAAAGTTTCGTGACTGTTTCTGTATCAGATTCAATTTAAAACAATAACAAAAAGATTTATTGGCGGCTATTTTTTGCAACAAACATATCAGTTGTTTGTGAATTTTGATTAATCCTACTTTGTTCTTTTATTGAATTTATCCTCCTTTTCTTTTCTCTTAGTAGATTTCCAAAGAATAGCTGTCGGACAATCTCTGTCACGTACGTGCCATTTTAATCTATACCAAAAAATATATTCTTATGTCAACAACTGGATTATACGCCTTTAAAATAGATATAATAAATACAACTCTTCTAATATATCGCAAAATGAGTTATACGAAAATTAGTATAGCTGACGTCCCAAAAATTTTTTATTATTTCATCTGGTTATCATACGTAACAATCACATATTTATAACTGTTTTCATATTTTAAATTATTGACAATATTGTTATTTAATATGAAAGTGGAAAAGAGATAAATTACACGTGATTATGAAAACTTAACCCAATTCATTTGTTTGTACTGCTATTTCTATAGAATAGCACTGACATTATTAAATTGCCTTAATTTCAGCCTCTGGCCTTAAGGTTGAAAACGTTTTTATATTGCCTACCAGACACTTGGAGAAAATTCTAAACATTTAATATATTTAAATATTAAACCAGTGAGAAAAACTATTTATAAGAAAATAAGAACAAATTAACCTATGACATACTATTACTTAATCCTGGAAAAATAATATCTGAAATAAGCTCTGAATATTGTCTGACAAAAATTATAGGAAGTTGTTCCTCTTAAAAGTCGAAAAAGGATTGTCGATAATCTCAGGCAGTCTTCTACCCAATTTTTTATTAGAAATGTTTTGATTTTGAGCAAAAAAAGTTCTTATGATAATAATTCCAAAAATCCCAAACTATGACCAAAAATCTTTAAAATAGCTCTAAACCAATAGTTACATTTTAAGTCTTTATTTTAAGAATAATTTCCATGTTACTGGTTCGTCATTTCATAAAAGTTTTTTCAAACTTTCACGAAGCAGTATAACTCAACAAACAACTCTTGTAAAATGCATGGCTTAAAATTGAATCCTTTATTTTTAAATTAAGCACAGCTACTTTTTCAATGATTTTTTCACAGAAAGTATCCAAATTGTATTTAACATTCCCTCACTCTACGGCCGTTTCTAACCACCAGTACTCGCGCGTTGGACCTCCGTCCAACACAACTTTTAACTGTGGGTTTCTTTTTCTCATTTAACAATCATTTTATTACATATTTTATGAGTTATGTGTATCCTGTGGCGCTTATATTATCAGTTGATATACCATGTTAAATACGTAAATATTAGTTGCAAACCATTTTAAATTGTATTATATTTCCGTCCACTCGCCGGCCATTTCGTAGCCGACACTCGCGATTTGACTACGTCCAACGCCACTCATTATTTAGTTCTAACATTTATGGTTTTGCCACACTAACGAAGAAAAAATGCATTAAACACAACATCTTAAAATATTAAATATTCTTTTATACTGAAAAATATCATTTTTGACAGCATTATTTAGCAAAAGCACCGTTCTTATTTCCCAGTGACCTGCAAAGCTTCTGGATTTCTTATTTGAAAACAGATGCCTAAGATTTTCAGGGGTATTATGTCGACACATACGTGGTATTAAATAGAGATCAACAAAGTTTATCGACGTCCTTCTCAGATGACAATTTCGTGAATTGAAGCATTGGTTTTGATAAACGTTGTGTAAGGCTCTAACATTCCTTTCTTTAAGCTAAAGTCCCGACACTTAGTTACAATTTTTAGCACCAACGTGTGGCTTGCTACCCAATAACAATAAGTAAAATTTTACTTTTACCGATGTCTGAACTAATGGTCCGATTTCGATCTGTTAATAAACGGTCATTTGATCCTTTATCTTATTGAAAAATCTAGGTGAAATTTTATCTACGATTGACCTTTTCTCTCTCTAATAAATCTGAAACATAATAATGACCAGAACTTATGAAATTGTTCCGAATGATTTCCAAGAATTTAAATCTTTAAAAATGTATGGCTTTATAGGGCGATGGCACATTGCTTCGATGTGAAATTTCAATCGCCCTGTATATAATCATTGCAAAGTCACGCTAACTAATAGGGAGTGTCGTAAAAGTAAAAAAAATTTAAAAAGCGAGATGACCCCTTGCCCCCCCTTTTTCTTCTCCGCCGTTTGCGTCACCCACCCCGCCTGTTGTTGGCCTCTGTCAAAGCGCGTGTTTATATTAAGCTATTAATTCTTGATGCTTTTAAAAGGGTGCACGGCCAGGCCTGTGGTTAAGTCGTGGTTGCTACGGGTTCGTAGGCTTCATGAAGCAAAGGATAGTCTAAATGATATTCATTGCTATCTCCTGGTATTGACGAGCTCTCAGGGTTATTGAACTTGAACGTTTCGGCCACTCTCGTTAGCGTGTGCGCCTTCTGTCAAGACCAGGAAAAAGAATAAACTGCCCCGCCAAAGGTTGCGTGGCTCATCTCGCTACAACGAAGCCTAACCGAGCCAACAAGTTATACAAACTCCCATTTTACGAGGGAGGTTATGTTCAAAATCCACTCAGAAAGTTTTTAACACAAAACTGTAGGTATGCTCGCAAACTCTATAAGAGCATCTATCAACCTCTCGCCTTTTCCTTTGCGGTTTGCCGATCCGGACTGACCCAATCGCCCCTTTCACCTATATAACTTATTACGTCAATATTCTGCCATAATCAAGACCAGAGCCCCAGTCAAACGAATTCCTCCGGAAGTATGGAATGTCGCTACAAGCGAACAGCTTCTACCGGGAGCGCATCTCCATCCACACTCACGATCGGGTGGATTGCCATCGCGACTATATTTTGAGCCAGGTAACTCTACAAGGATTATCACCTGAATATCAAGCCACACCCTGCGCTGAAGACTGGGACAGACTCGACTGCATATCATCCAAACAAGCCGCTGTGAGTTCGCAAACACCGCGAGAAAAGCCACAGGTGAGACATTCACCGACTACAGCATATATGTGCTCGGCCGGAAGCCCAAGCGTCCTCCGCAAACACAGTAGTCAACTTCATCCGCCTGTCGTTGAAACAGACGCGCTGGCGGTTCCCCGGGATAAGATCATGCTTGAAGACAACAGGAGGGGATACAGGCGCGTCTTAGATCCTGACTCGGCGCCACTTTACCCCCAATTAGCTGTAATATCTACCACCATGAGAAATTGGTGCACATTGTTGAAACCTACCCGTGATAAAAAGCACAAATTAACATTCGTTCAATTCTACCCCCCTGTTAAAGGGCAAAGCGCCCTCCGTATCATGGAAAGCGGCGAATACCACAATCCATGAACATGTGCCAACCGTACTTCAAGTGCTTGCCGGACAAAACCTACACCAATTGAAACCTGAATCACGTTGTGTTCCTGCAATCTAGGTCGCCGAACATAGGATTCAGGCCTTGCCGAGTTCTCCGACGACCAGATTAATTTCAATCTTATTTCCGCGTACTTCCGCTTGCCCTGGCCTGTTTCCAGTCCAATTAATAAAGCCCAGAGGAGAACAACTCCCCGCATTTAGTCTGTTCAGGCGCTTTGCTGTGCCAACCGCAGGATGATGAGTTGGACCCATATGATGGGGCATCCCAGCACCCGAAAGGATTTCTTCTCCGTCGATCATCCGAGTCAGCAACCCGAACGAAATTTTCCGTCCGTTCCTAACCTTCTCATTAACGGCCTTAGTTTCCACTCGACCAGTAGACTCTCCGACGCGCTGGAGACATTGGTTTCGTGTTTAGAAAACATTTCACTACGATTAAATATTGTTTTGTGGGTTGTTAAAACAAATATCCTGCAGTAATGAGTTCGATTCACGGAATGTGAATAGGAACGAGAACATCGCTTCACATTCTTGCTCTTTGTTAGTTTGTAAAAGTTGCTTCTTTAGGCCGTTATCTGCCTTCATTCACTTCTTAACCCTTTATGTTGCTGGAATCCAAACAATAGAGATGGAAGATTATTCCGTTTTCTTGTTGTAAATTAACTGTTCTTGGGATTCTATTGAATATGGATTTGTAGAAAATCTCTTGAATTATTGCATTTTCATCGGTAAGCCATAGAATCTGAGTGAATCACTATTTGCGGGTTTCCATTTGAGAGACTAATTAAATGGCTTTTCAGGGTGGCCCAGGCCTCACAAGAGGAACAGCTCTTAGAAAGTATTCTGGTAAGCCCGAATTAAAAGGTTTGAGTGGCGTTGTAGATACAAATGCCACAAACCAACTTCTACTCCCCATATTTGATCCAATTCCTGTAATACACTTTTTTCATATATCCATGATTAAGTCTTCATAAAAAGACTAATTCAGATTCCGATTAAATTATTTTTGGAGAGATTAAAGGATTTGTCAATCCTGTTACGTTCATGTATTAAACTCTCGAGGTTTAACAGGCATTTGCCAAAAAAAGGGATGGGGTGAATGCTTCTCATAATAGAAATGGAACGACGAGTTTCAATATAAAATTCATCTGATAAATGGGATTCTTTCTCAAAGTGTCGGTTTTGATATTCACGATGGATTGAATGGTAATCTTTTTAAAAAGACTGAAGATTATATTTGGAAGGGTTCGGATTTAGTTGAAAAATTAAAGTTGGAGTAACCAGTAACCCATTTTTTAAAACAATAGTTGTTCCCGCTGCAAAAGTCTAAGGGCAAGTAGTCCTGCTTCGTACCAATGAAAGCCTGTTTGAAAAGCTGTTGATAGGCTTTGATTTAAAGGCTCCTTAAAACTTATACGTCCAGGCCTTTTTGTACCAACCAATACTTTGTCGAGCAAAAACCCAGCTTTCTATCTTTAATCATGTAGCTTTTAATTTGATATTATTTATTTTTTTTTGCAGCATTTTCGAAAATCGTACGGAAAATGTGGACATGCACTGTTCTCTTAAATTGTCCTTCTCAGTCATTCAAACAACAACTTTTAATTTTAAAAAAAAGCGCCATTTTTTTGACAAATACATCTGGGAGCTTCATATAAGTACTCCCAAAATGAAATAATCGGTTTTCAAATTGCGGCGGTCCAACGACATCAAAGCAGACGATTGAGGTAATATCAATTTTGGAGAAAATAATTCAGTTGTACGGTGTGCGCTAGGGTGATTTGCACAGACGGAACAAAAGTCAGACGTGCCGTCCGTAATCGATCTTCTGTAGGATGAAGGAGCACAAACAAAATTCAGGCTCTATGCACCCGACTATCGCCGCATCGGGCATTTGAACCCGCCTTGTTGTCTTCACCAACCCGATTTTCTCATGTTGTACAGGCTCGTGTCTTTTATATAAACTATTCATTATAATTGAAACTGAAGAAAAAATATCAGGAATATTTTGTTTCTCTAGAAAATGTCAATGTATTATGTGTTGTGTGAGAAAGTTTTTGTGTGTTTTTTTGTGTATTAGATCGATTAGTGAAACTGTAAGATCAAGTGATAAAATAAATAAAGATATTGTCAGTATCAATATTTGAAGTATTATATACATTTTGATACCCTGGACCAATATCTTTATTTATTTATCCATAATAAAAACGTATCTACTTCACGCAACCAATCAATTAATAAACTGTATATAAGTCTTACATTTACAGGCAAATAACTGTAAGCGAATTTAATCCATTCCCTTTACGAGAATTCTAAATCCACTTTTCACTAAGACGGATAATATCAAGATATGTAGGAAAGATAATACCATGGAATCTCTACAACTACCCATGATGCAGAGCAATTCCTCGTACCAGCGTATAATCCCTTCTCCCCTGCGCTAGAGCAAGCATTATATTTTCTGGAACTTTTTTTGATTTTTCATCTTGATCTCTTCGTTAAACAGGTGGCTAATTATTATTTTAAAGAAAGATAATTATTTATATTTATGGTACCGCAAATACTAATCGTATTGTCACGATCACTTTTCCAAGAACGTGAATATTGTTTTTCCCGTAAAAGCCCATACTTTGCTCTGCATTTTAAATGTTACAGTAAATTATTAGTTGCGTCAAATAACAAACAGCGATAGTCATAATCGTAGCTCTGAATTAAGACGGAATCCCCCACTTGATCACCTCTTCTGGCGGTCGATCCTCCCACAACTTGATCTAACTTACCTTATGAGTTGACTCCCCCACTTGATCCGATCTTGTGCGGTCGAATACCCACACCTTTGTCTCGATTTGTGGGTCGACTACCCCACACTACGCACTCTTTGAATCCCACATTAATCGATTTGCATAGGCCACAATTCACACCCACTATAGAATCAGACTTGTGGCCAATCCGCCCCCACATAGATAAACGACTGCATGGAGCATCCAGACCCACCGTGATCGAACCTATGCCTTGAGCCGACTCCCCCCATCACATTGAAATTCCCGGCCCTATGCTGGCAGAAATAATCACCTCCACTCAGTACGAACGTGTGCATGGGCGATTACGCCCACTATTTGTATCGACTTGACCAATGGAGGCCCCGAATCCCCTTCACATCTGATCACTTCTAGGCGCCGAATACACCATCCACATAGAGTTTCGAACCTTCTGAGGGCCGCTCCCCCACTTACTCGTACCTTATGCTTATGGGTGCCCGATTTTTCTCCCACACTACATTGACTCGAACTTAGCTGTGCGATTCCCCCTACTTGTACGACTTGACTTGCGGGAGATCCCGCCACTTCTATTCGAACGTTTGCTGGGTAAAATCCCCCACTTGATGTGAACAATTGCTGGAGAGATCCCCACTTAGATGGATCGTTGCTGGGTAGATCCAACACATCTTGATGGATCTGCTGGTGATATCCACCACCAACTTTTGAAGATCAAGAACATGCTGAGAGAGTCCACCACACTTAGTAGTTCGCCTTGCATAGGATTCTGGATCCCCATCACACTTGATTCTCTTGTCTCGTTCGTCCTACACTATTCGAATCGTACTGCTGAAGTTCGATCACTTAACACTTTGAAAATGACTTTTGCTGGTTACGATTCCTTCACGTTAAGATCGATCTTGCTGGGTCCGATAATCCCACTCACGTCAGATCGACTTCGCTGATAGTCATCCGCCCACATAGATGCGACGTGCTTGCTTCAGGAGTCCGATCACCCCACTAAATCGAACTTGCTAGTTTGTGTACCACATCTTTCACTTACATCAGACTTGCTAGTGGTTACCATTCCTTCCACTTGATCCGGATCTGACTCTGTCCGATCACCACTTTGATCGACTTGCCTGCTCGTAATATCCTCCCATTCTTGATGGGACCTTGCTGGAGAAATCACCCCAAACTTGCATGGACTTCTGGGCCGAGATCCCCAACATTATAGATATTAGCATGATAGTTCCCCACTTGAATACGACTTGCATAGGGACGATCCCCCCCAGCTATGTACAACTTAGCTGGGGCAATCTATTCCACCTAGAAATCGACTATTCTGGAGTCAGATACCCCACTATGATCGAACTTGCTGATGTGTCTGAGTTACCTCACTTGTATCACTCGAGATTACTCACTTGATTCAGCCTTGGCTTGATTTCGATTCCTCCACTTCATCGATTGCTTGGGTACAGATATCCTCACCAGATAGATCGACTTTCTTTGCCCAATTCCGCACTGAAATCGAACTTGCTTTGCCGTAATCTCCTTAGCATTCTATGATCGACCTTCTTGGCGTATCCCCCATCATTACGTGTCGACTATGCTGGGGCGATCCACCCCCACTTTCTGATGACTTGCTGGGGCATCCCCCACATGATCGACTTGCTGGAAGATCCAGGCCCACTGGATACGACTTGCTGGAGCATCCCCCACCTATTGATCGCACTTGCTGGCGATACCACCCACTTAAATACAGACTTTGCTGGTTCGATCCTACACTTGAATCACTTGCCTGGTACGATGCTCCCACGTTGAAGATCAGACCTTTCGTGTTTACGCATGCCTCCATCTTTCGATCCGATTTTTTAGCTGGTCATCACCCCACGTAAAGATCGACTTGCTGAGTCCGATCCCCCACTAGATCGACTTGCTGAGTCATCCCCCAACTAGAATCACTTGCTGAGTCGATCCAGGCCCACTAGACTCCACTTTTCTGGTCGACTTCTTTCACCTTGGATCAGCTTGCTGTTCGATCCTCCACTTCATCGAGCTTGCTTGTACATCCTCCACTAGATCGACTTTGTCTGCCCGATCCACCACTTGATCACTTCTTGGCGCTCATCCACCCATCGAGGAGTATGCTGGATCGATCCACTCCCAAATGATGAGATGCTGACGTCGTCAACCCTAAATGATGGATGATTTGCTTGGGTTCGATCACCCAAATGATGAGTTGCTGGTCGATCACCCACATAGATTGGTGAGTTGCTGGTCAGATATCTACCCACAGATGGAGTTGCTGAGTCGATCACCCACCACTGATTGAGTTTGCTGTGTCGAATCAGACCTCACATCTTTTCGAACTCTCTGGGTCCAGATCCCCACATTGTTGACTTGCTGGTTCCCCGATCACCACACATTTTCGCTTGTGGAGTCCCGTACCCAACCCACATTTTCGATCTGCATGAGGGCTTCGATTCACCCCAACACTTATATCCGACTCTTGCTTTGTGTCGGTCCGGACTCAACCCCACATTTTTCGATTCTTGCTGGGATCCCGATCATCCCACCATTTTCCACCTTGCGTTGGCGTCGATCACCCACATTTTCGACTTGCTGGGTCGATTTCGACCACATTTCGCAACCTTGCTGAGGATCGTCACCCACATTTTCGAGTCACTTGCTGGGTCTAATTCACCACATTTCTCGACTGTGTCGTGCTCCCGATTCAACCCACATTTTTTCTACGTGTGCGGTAGTTCGTATCACCCCACTATTTCGACTTTATGTGTCGAGCACCGCACATATTTCGACTTGCTAGGTTCATCACCCACATTTTCGACTTGCTGGGTCATCACCCACATTTTCGACTTGCTGGGTATCATGCACCCACATTTCGACTTGCTGAGGGTCGAATTTCACCACATTTGTTCCGACTTGCATGGGTCGATCACCCACATTTTTCGACTCTAGCTAGAGGTCACGATCAACCCCACACTTTTCGACTTGCTGGGATCGGAATCACACCAACATTTTACCGACTTCTTGGGTCGATCAACCCCTACCATTTACGACCATGATGCTGGA